>CAUYPK010096576.1:0-164175 GCA_963574355.1 Loris lydekkerianus
GGAAGAAAAAGTACCCAATGTACTCAGCCCTACTATGAAGGTAAACTATAGCTTTCACATGAAGGCTATAACCCAACTATACCACAAGACTATGAGGAAAGGACCAAGGAAGGGGAAGGAAGGGGGGAGGTTTGGGTGGAAAGAGGGTGATGGGTTGGGCCACATCTATGGTGCATATTTTTATCTATAATAAAAAAATAAAAATAAAAATAAAAATAAAAAAAAAAACAAGAAAAGAGCACAGAAAAACTATCTGAAATACAAAATGCTAAATATAAGAGTAGAAAAAAATCCAAATATATATAAAAAAAAAAATCATGATGTTCAGAGGAGTAAACTATTTCTACAAAATAAAAAATACCTGTCAAATATAGCACCTTAAAATCAGGTGCCCAACCACCACTACCCCATATTCACACACTCCTCACCCCCTACCTAAAATGACAAAAAAAAAAAAAAAAGAAGTAAAAGGCATTAAATTTGTTCACACACACCTATACCCAAAAAAGTTTCAGAGGAGAGATTACAATGAGATAAATTAACCTTGTAATATTCCTCAAAAATAAATTCATATAACATAGACTAAAAATCATTCAAAAGTACACCAAACAAAGCAATATTATACAACAACCTGTCTCTATCCAAGGAAAAGAACTGGTTTGGATATATACTCACCGTACTATCATAAAAAGTAAAGGAAATGAGACTGGTCATTAACCTCAATTGAACTTTTATAGAACCATTTCTGAAACCCTGATCTTTTCGTAGGCAAAGTCAGAGCAGGAAACACACCCAACTGTGGAGTTGTACATACACACTGCTACACTGTTCTTCGACTCATCTCCAAGAATTTAAATTAAAATAAAGCTATAGCCAATGCTATCATTCTTTCAACATCAGTTCTTATTTATGAGCATGCTTTGCCTCTTATGTAAGGAACCATATAAAAATAAGGCTCTAACAGCAAAGATGAATTGCTTCCTTTTAGCCTTACAGAATTCAAGAGAAGTCAGTCATTCAGGACTTGCTTTAATCCCATCAAATCTTGGAGTCTTCTTTGCTAAGCCAGTTCCCCACTCCCATTTCCCTGCATTTGTCACCAACATCACCAATCATCCTGGTCTCTCCGATCACAAGCCCCAAAGCATGTGTCCTTCATCTCTCCTATTACTCCAACAAGGTTCTGCACTCTCTGCTGCCACCACGATTTCACAGCTGGTTTCTACCTCACCAGAGAGATAATGATAAATAAAGCATTCTCTTCCAGCCTCCAGTGGTCATAACCGTGTGTTAGAAACAAAGGCTTTGCACAGATAAAAGGCATGTTACAATTCACTCATCTTGGTAACCTCAAAGTCCCAGACTTTCAAAAATACTACAGAAGAACGGGCTGGGATCTGGGTTTAGGCAGGCAGAGTGGATGTCAGATACCCCTGCCCTGCCAGTTCCTGCACCTACGCTGAGGATATCTGCCCAGACCTCTCCTGTGGCCATGTATTCATCATTTACTAGACGCTTACAGTGTTCATTAACTAATTTTTTGTTTATATACAAGATTTTTAAAACTAGTGTTCAATAAATGAGGTGTTAAATTATTACTCTGTTTCTTTTTTTTTTTTGAGACAGTTTCACTTTGTCGCCCTCTGTAGAGTGCTATACCATCCTAGCTTACAGCAACTTCAAACTCTTGGTCTCAAGTTATTCTCTTGCCTTACCTCCTGAATAGCTGGGACTACAGGCACCCGCCACTATTTTTAGAGACAAGGTCTCACTCTGGCTCAGGCTGGTCTCAAACCCCTGAGCTCAGGCAACCCTACCCGCCTTGGCCTCCCAAGTGCTGGGATTACAGGCGTGAGCCACCGCACCTGGCCTATATATTATTATTCTGAAATCAAACTTTCTACAGACACAGGATAATTACAAAAGACCAACTACACATTTTTCAAGTCATCTGAAGATGTGGTGAGCCTAACTGCAGTCCTCAAACACCCGTGCCCCTGTCAGAAAACAAGCTTTGGATGCGTGGGGCAGGACACCGCTGTGCTGTCTGGCTCACTCTTTCTGGCCTGTGTGATCAGAGGACGTGGAGGTATGGAGTAGGTGTGGCTTATGCCACTGCCTCAGCATACCATTCTGTGCTCTGGCAAAAAGAAGTGTAAGGAAACAAGTAAAAATCTCATTTGTAACACATCACCCTATCCAAATCAAAATGAGTGAGCTCCAAAGACTCAAAAAAAGAAAAAAAGAAGAAAAAAAAAAAAAAAAAAAAAAAAGGCAAAACGAACATATACAAAATACAAATACAGGGTACATTGTCCAGGAAATTGTCTTGAGCTCCATTTGATGTCCCTGGGTTGCTAATGTTTCTATTAACAGTAAATCTCAGTTTAAAAAAGCAATTTGTTTATCCGGTTATGTTACAGTATAACAGATATAAACCTGAAGTGTTAACAGGGAACCTCTGCTAGACCCTTAGGGCCTTTCTTCCACCACCAAGAAATGGAAAGCAATTCCTGTGTGCTCATCTTGGTTCAGAAAGCTGCCCCTTCAGCCCATGGAGAGAAGACGTTACCCTGGCATTACCAAGACAAGACCTCACAGCTTCCCTGTCTGCTGGTCATGAAGACACCTGGCATATGCCCTTCTCAGCCTTTCCCAGACTCAAACACACCAAGACTCCCAGAGTGATCAGATAGCCAATGGGGAGGCCCCCCCAAATTCCTGAGATGTCAGCACAGGGAGAGGGCTCAGGAAGGTCCATGGCTCCGTTGAGATAAGATTACATACTCCATCAGGCAACCTGAAATCCCTCAATAAGTTTAAGTGCTCTGCTACAAAAGCGAATGGCACCTGAGAATGGGAGGGAGGCTGCTGATAGGCACACGTGAGCCATTTCTGAGGGTTTCAAGGTACCTGCACTTCACGGATTCGAATTTTTCCCAAAAGTGAAGAGTCCATTTTGGGTTTTTTTTTTTGTTTTTTTTTTTTGTTTTTTTTTTAAGACAGAGTCTCAGAGTGCCATTGTGTCATAGCTCACAGCAACCTCAAACTCTTGGGCTCAAGTGATTCTCCTGCTTCAGCCTCCCTAGTATCTGCGACTCTAGGTGCCCACCACAACACACAGCCAATTTTTGTTGTGGTTTAGCAGGCTGGGGCGGCGTTTCAACCCACCAGCCTCAGAGCGTGTGGCCGGTGTCCTAACCGCTGAACAACGGGCGCCCAACCCAAAGAGCCCATTTTTACGGGTGCTTTTTCTCATTTACCAACAAAGACGTCTTTTAATGTAAAATTTCAGAGCTGGGAAATATCGTGAGGTTCCTAAGTCTGACGTACTACTATTTCCGAGAAGGAGATGGAGCCCTGACAAGTGGCAGGAAGGACTCAGGACCAGAACCTCAGCCGAGCCCCTGCCATGCCCGCCACCCAGCATCCTCTTGGGAACCCTTCTCCCAATCAAAACATGCTATTTTATCAAAAAGCCACTCTTTCTTCCATGCAAGTCATTATAAGATGTGCATTTTCATTTTTGTGAAAAGGAAAAAAGGCAAGTGATATAAACTACTTTAAAATTACCATTTTTTATAATGATCTGGCAGTAATACTACTGTTAAATACTTACATTATTGCAGGTATTAATCAAGAAAATATTAAGAAATTTGCTAACAATACGGGAATGCTAAAAATCATGTGCTGAGTTGTAGAATGAATTCCCACTTGTGTCCAGCATGTGTGTAAAATGCACCACGTCGTGCGCAGACACCACAGCAAATGACACTGCTCTGAGCTCCTAAAAAATTCAAATGATATCTCAATAATGAAACAAAGTGAAAGGATGTACACACTACACTCTGAAATTGGGTAAAATTTAGAACCTGCGGAAGGAGACAATAGTCCCTGGAAGCTTTTTTTTTTTTTTAATAGAATACATTATGAAGAAAAGTAGTTAAGAAAGCTTAGTCACTTTTTTGTGGCTTACAGCTTTTTCCCCTCTTTTATTCCAGGCTTAAACAAAGTTCAGTGGGGCATCAAACTGCCTGTTTTAAATTACAGTCTGTATTTTAAAATAGAATACACGCACGGCGTGTTCTGAAGCTAGGGGGTGGGAGTGTTATTCACGGAAAATTGAAGGCTTGTTGAGTCAATAATCTTCTTTCACACAGTAACAATTTTCAGCTAAAATTTCTTGACCCAAACAAAAGAAAACAAGACCATTCAGTTACTTTACAACAATTTAGAGAAAGAAAAAGATGAGAAAAAAGCAAGACACCTCTAAAATCCTACATTGTGAGGGAAGAATAGAAAATCCTGGCTCAGGGAGAACCTGCTCTCCATGTATTTATTTCCTCTCCTAAACTGACAGTTAACATTAAAAATAGTTACTTCCAGTCCCAAGAAACATAAAGGCAAATAACCAGTCCACAAATGCTACTATGAGCTCCTGCTGGTTATAAATTCCTTGTTATACAAAACAGATGTGTGACTTTAGAGTTACCTGCAAAGTGAAAATCTATAAATTAAGAGCTCTTTCCCACCTAACTCGGATGATATAAAGTGAGATGCGCTGGTGGCCTCACATGGGCCAGGGCCTACGTGCCGAGGGGAGCAGATCCACAGCCAAAGCACAGAAAAGCAGGTGCCCTCAGAAATAAAGTGCACACACTGCTTCCTGTCCACTGCTCCTCCCCTCCCCCTCCCCCTGTCCCTTTGCTCCTCACCCCTGTGCCTCTGGCCAGGGCCGCATGGAGGTGGTCATCTGAAGGGCCGCAAGCAGTCAGTGACTCCCTATCTCCACTTGCTCAGGCAAAGTTTGTAGGCTTACTTTCTATTAGTCAGGAGTATCTGCATTTATCATGCCCTATTTAATGAGCCTCATTTATCAACTATAGATCATCTTTATCCTTCTATTATCAAAACCAATATCCTGCAAATCAGTTATCTTTCAGCCTCTCTTAATCACCAGTTTTATCTAGTGTCTGTTTTTTTACAGTACTCCTTCATATTCCATTAATTAATTTTTCAGGAACTAATTGGAAGTCCTATGAAATGGGTTGAAATTCATTTCCCTCCATATTTTAAGTGGAAATCAAAGAATATTACAATGAAAAAGTTTGTAGGAGGGGATGCTTAGTTAAAATGTTTTAAAAAATTAAACAGTTTGGTTTTTTTTTTTTAATTAACACGTAGCTAGTAAGCAAATATCTCAGCTATGATGAATTTGGAATTATCTATTTATTTTAACAGGACTGAGATGCCAATTTAGAAACACTCCGCACATAGACATTCAAATTATTTAAAAGCAAACTATAGATCTTTTAAAACATTAATTTATTCAAAGTTTCCAATATGTTTAGCCTGTTTTTCCCTGGAAGAACCCCAAACTGTTGAGGTTTATTGAATTTTCATTTACAGAACAAATATGAAGATCATTTTGAAAGGAGACATGACTTCCCAATTCCTACCTTGCTCAAGTTTAAGTATTATCCTCTCTTTTCCAAGAGACTACCAATATCATGAAAATACCTCAGAGAATAAATTATGAACATCACATCTTAGTGAAATAATCCACATTGGAAAAGACAGATTTGTCAGCATCGCCATGACTTTTTCTAAATAAGGAATTTCAAGTAAGGTCCTTAAGTGCTCTCTACAACCTTAATCCAAAGAGAATTGATGTCTCCATATAGAACAGACCAGTGAATTCAAGAACATGATAAATCCTAAGTATTGTGTCTTCCCTTTCAAATGTCCCCAAATCATCAAAATGTGTCTGTACTTTCAGTTTCAAAACTCTGCAAGCTAATCAGCTATGTGCAGACACTCGCGACAGAACATCCTTCAGAAACTCTCCCGCTCCTCCATTTTATAAATTATTTCCTCTATACTTTTAAAACTCAGCACATTCTAATAACATTTAAAGAACACTGATAACAAACAGCTTAGGCCTTCTGCCGTAACACAGGCATTATCCACATCTGAACACTGATAAGCCCATGACAGACCAGATTTCTCCTTCATTAACTTACAATTTCTTAAGCTTTCAGAATGATAGGAGAAGGATCAACCAACAGACAGCTATACTCTTCACGTTTTCCTGGCAATCATTTAAATCAAGTTCAAGTTACAAATAAGTTTTCAGGAAATTTCATTCAATAACCACACAGTTAATTCTTACCTGGTAGATTTTGACTTTTCCAAAAACCTGCCAACTAACATGTTATGGTAGTCTTAATTTATATTTCTAGTTGGGTTGAATTGAGAACTAGACAAAAAACTGAACCTAGTTGTAAAGCTGCTTCACCCTGCTTTTCTCAAGAGGTTTCAATATTCATAGGAGGTGTATTATCAAATGTACACACTTTATGAATTTCCCTATTAACATATCATCAATATTCACATATGCTTCCAAGGTACATGACCTCTAACCAACAGAAATGTCATTAAAGATTTTAAAAACCAGAACCAAAACACAGTATCCTTCTTTCACTAAAGGCAGAACGTTGTATGCTCTGCTGCTGATACCCAGCCCCCCAGGAATATTCTT
Organism: Loris lydekkerianus; assembly: GCA_963574355.1. NCBI lineage: Eukaryota > Metazoa > Chordata > Mammalia > Primates > Lorisidae > Loris > Loris lydekkerianus. The sequence continues at coordinate 6,542 of CAUYPK010096576.1, forward strand.
GGTAATAACAGTTTTCAACCATCCTCTTTCAGGCTTCAATATCCTGTTTAACACCCTCTATTTCAAAGAACAACCAGCATTTACTACCTCCTTCCTTCCACAAAGGGCCAAAAAACATATGTTTTATCTAAAGCCTAAATATTTTCTTCTAATTGCAAACTCAACAAAGTGCCTCTTTAGTTAACTCAGAAAGATCAAACCCTTTTCATGTCAGCCTCTTTAGATATTTCCTATTTAAGTAAGAAAGAGTCAGAAAGAGGTTTTTAATGACCTGATGGACCTTCCAGAACAACCAAGTCACAACAAAGGAGTCCATTCAGAAAGAGAATATGGCTACCAAGCTGATCTTACTCTGCCATGGAAAGTAGACAGAACAATGGACCTCCCATCTGAAACACAAAACTGGCCACAGTCCTCTCTGAAGAATAGTGCAAATTAGTTATTTCTAAACTGAGGAATATTAAAAACCCTTCAGATCCCTGAAAGGAAAAGTACTACTCTGCTAAATGAAGAAGAAAATAAAACCTTCCCCTTTTTTTGTTAACTTCCTTCATACATGTTTATAAATACTTTATTAATAAAACATCTATTTGTATTATAATTACTGAAATTATGATCACTGTTTATGTCAATTTTTAATAAGCAAAACAAAAATTACTAAGAAAAGAATGCTTTCATACTTTTTAGCTTAATCATCCTATATGCCCACTTTTTTTTTTTTTCTTGAAGCTTGATGTTAACAAGGTAAAACTCAGGTGTCATTTGAGAAAACAAAATGGTTTTAAGAATAAAACCACCCTGCCAATACAGGCACCATACTCATTTAACCTCATTCGCCCAAGGACACCAGGGGCTTCAATACCATATAAAAGATCCCTTAGCAATTCAAAGAAAACTCTGAAACTGGGGAAAAAACTGACTTGAATTAAGTTTTTATGTAAATTCTTTTAGGAAAATATTTCCTGAATAACATAATAAATACCCATGAAAACATTCTAATCTGGAGACAAAATAACTAACAAAAGGACAAATAGTAAATGCTACAAGACATGAAAAATAACTAACAAAAGGACAAATAATAAATGCTACAAGACATGAAAATTTAACAAAACACTCAACAAAAAGTATATTAAATCAAATTTGTGGGGTTGTCTTAGAATGTAAATTGAAGAATATTCAATGTTGATGAAGTAACGGAATGTATGAGATGTAAGTTCCAGATACTTTGAGACCTTCCCTTGTGTCCCTTGTTTAATTGGTGGTTCTCAACCTTCCTAAGGCCGCGCCCTTCAATACAGCTCCTGTGGGTCGCAACCCATAGGTTGACAACCGCTGGTTTAAATGCTGGCTTTATTTTATAATATCAGAGGTAAAACTATAAAATGCTCAAATTTTAAGTGATAATATTCTTACAGCAGAAATCTTTAAGCTAATTTTTATATCATACTCCCTATGCTAAGATTTATCAATAATGGTAATACCAAGACTCTATAAGCTCATCTATCTCAATAGGAGAAAAGTATGATTAAAAATACTTATGATTTAAAAATATAGAAATAAGTGGACAATATTAAGGGAGATTTGTCTGGGGCTTTAGGTCTGAGCCCACTAAGCAAAAATGAAATATTACTAGTCATGGCCCCAGGACAAGAGAACAAGTATTAATTTTATCAGTCGCTTGCTTTCTGCAGATGACTTGAAGATCTAAATTAGCTGGAAAACCTAACTGTCTTGGCTACTGAAGATCAACAAGGATTTAATAACATGCAAATATAGACACACCGGTTCAAACGGTGAGAGACGACTTACTGAGGGATCCAATTACAGATCCAGCATAAAGGTATTGGAAATGTCTTGATTTTTTGTAATGTAATGTTAACTGTGTAACAAGCTGAGGGAAATACATGACACACAGAAATTATCACATGCAGAAAAATCGTTCAAAATCTCAATGCAAGCAAAAAGATTAAAAAATAACTACCTGAGAAACGTTCTTATTATTGTCACATATATAATGGATAAAGTTAATAATCAGTATGAATCACATATTTTAAATCTACATTTTTTAAACGATACAGGTAAAACTCACAATATACTTAGTTGCGAATTACAAGACTAGTGATTACAAATACCACGGATAGACTTTAAGTAAAAAGACAAAATTTATATCAATGATTCTTGAAAAGAAAAAGCATTTAGAGTAAATCTACCAAGGATTACTCTTTACCAATAGCAAATTCAGGTGTGATAACAAACGTAGCTTCACAGTCCCTACAGTATCAACTTAGCCAAGCTGGAGAACTCAAAGATTTAATGAAAATAACACTGTAAAAATATTTGGTATTGTAGCTATAACAATACCAACGAATCATTCCCTGACATCATAATGACCTTAACAGTGGGCAATTTATGAATGAAGTATGCACATAAATAAAAATATATCTATAAGTGCCACATAGGAATTTTTTTATACATACAAAGTCCTAGTGAAAGAAAAGTGGCATATTATACTTCATCTAAATAAGCTAATTTCCATTCTAACAGATGGGGGGGGTTAGGTACCCCTACTGATTTATGGTTTGGCCTTTATTCGAGAAGGGATGCTTCTACATACATACCAAAAACCTAAAAACTCTGCCCTCTAGAAAGAGATTACTGAAATGTACTTAAAGTGGTGAGGCACCAGTCAGCATCCCATCATCTGTGAGTTACAAAAACAGAAAGAAAATACCAATTTTTTCTAACACCTTCATAAGAAAATTTATATTAGGAACACCCTTAAATGCTCTTAGAAAGGAGATAAGGTAGAGTTAAGGAAGATAGTTAAGTCATTATACATATACAAAGAGATATAAATAGAATAATTCAGAAAAACAGTATTGATGAATACACTGGTTCACTTCCTAAAATAATTTCACATCCTTTATCCCAGTAATCTACTTAAAAAGCACTCATCCCCAAGCAAACTTTTGGTTAGTTCTGTGGGGATACAACACTTCCCTCCATCCCTGTTTATGCCGCAGTCAGCAGAGGATCAGCCATCCATCCAGTGCAGAGGACGAGAAGCATAGAGACTGAAGCTGGAGTTTTGCAGGGGATATAAAGAAAAGCCGTACACTACAAATTATTCTTACAGCTATGTAAAAATCAGTGTCAATTTATAGCAAATTTTTCAACCTGTGTCACGGTACAAATCACCAGCCAGAGACAAATTTACAAAGCCAGGCTTCTCTAAAAACACTAAAAAATGGAATTCACTATCCGCCTGCTTCGCACAAGTCAATTTAAATTCCATAAAACCACAAGCCAATTCCCAAATATTCAACAAATGCTGCATTTATCAACAAAATGCATGTGTATCACACACCGCCCTTATCTGATACACAGACTACATGTTTACCAAGCTGCAGATCACCTAAACAAAAACATTCACAGCATAAAACACAGAACCTTTTTCCTTTTTCCTTCCTTCAAATCCAAATATGCACATAATGAATAAGCCAACACAACTAAAATAAAGACCATATAGTAAGATTTCATCCTCTCCCATCATAAAAAGAACTGTAAAAATGAGGATTTCAAACTATGTCCATCAGATTAAAAAATAATCCACATCTTGTAGCCACCACTTACCTTCTTCTTTAAGGATGCATATACATTGAAATGGGTATGATATTCATGCCCAACGTCATGTACAACATTCACTACACAGGCTTCTTCTCAAATGCTTAGACATACTACGATAAATCTTACTTAATGCAAACATAATTGAAATTTAAATTAAAATCAGGGCTAACCTAAACTCCTATCTTAAACCTTCTCAATAGAAATTAGCCAATAATAATTTTTCAAATCAAAATATTTTAATAAGTAAATGTATAAGAAAATAAAAGTAAGAATATTTATTCATATTCTTTTAGTTAATAAAGAGAACTTCATTTAAATTCAGTTCCCTATTTCAGAAAAGGCACGATAACCTGTACTGTAACCACTACTGTAATCAATAAATACCCAGTTACCTATAAATTATTTGCTGTTGGAAATACTTTATAGACTGCTTTGTCCAATTTTAAACTATAATACTTCTTTAGGGATGATTTCTCGTCAGATAAATATAAAGTTCCAGAAAAAATTCAAATCCCTATCAGGTGTTTTATCTCATCATTTATAGCCTTTGCAAAGCACAAATTTCTTTAGATTTTCAGTTCCTGTATAGACACCTCTGTTCCGTATCACTACCAAAAAAGCAAAAGCCTGAAGAAAGCCCAAATGTCCAACAGCAGTAACTGCCTGCCCAACACCAGTCAGTTAAAACCTTCCAGATCACCAAGGACTCCGCAGCAGACACACGGACACACAAAACAGACGCATGAAGGATGACAGGGCTCCTGAGAATTAAGCCCACAGTCATTAATAAATCACAAAATATACATTACGACCTCGAAACTTCTCTCTTACGCCATGATGTAAAGTAAAAAAAGCTCTTTCTACAAATCTTTAACTCATGACTTTTCCAAATCAGCACATTAATGTCTTACTGGTAAACTCGATGGTCTTTCTTGTTGTATTAAGCTCAAGTCTTCATGGTTTGGTTTTCCGGGGGCCAGAGGAGGTTGAGACCTAGTTCCATAGCCTTCCTGAGACATGTCCTACATAAACACAAATACAAGAAAGAGCACTTCGTCAGTATCTCCACAACATAAGTTTCTTTGGTAACAAAAAACATAGCTATGATTTCATTAGCACATTATGGAAAGTAAAAAAATTTTAAAAAGTAGTGCATCATCAATAGCAGAATATACAGTATACATGTACATAAAATGAAAATGCATTATGAGACCAATGTATTACAAACTAAGTACTGTATTTGACTTGTGCAGAAAGAGGATTAAGTCAAAAAATGGGAAGGTCAGCTGTAGCCAAACTCTCCAAAACCAGAGCAAACCTAATGATCCTTTCATTGTTGAATTCTGATTTTGGTTATGATGCTTTTAATATTATTTTTTTAATTTAAATAAATAATGAAAGCTTTATTATCAACTGAATCTTAATATGCCCTCTTAACTATTACCCTAAAAATAGGGCAAAAAAGGGTGTTAAGCTTACAGAATCCTGGGGTTTCTACAAAACCAATAAATACATCATATGTATAGGGTTCCGTATGATCATGTAGCATGGTTTTCAGAGAACCACAATTGTGAATAAAACAGTAGGGAAGAAAACACACACCCCAAAACCTGAATAGGAGCAAGAAACTTATCATTCACGTGTCTTCGTGGCATCCTATAGAACACTTGTCCCAGAGTTAGTTACCAACATGGCCTTAGCATTGTGCTGAAATGGTATTATATAATCCAAATACCACACTTACTATATACCAGATCTCTAGCCACTAAATACTCTCTCATCACTTCCACCTGAAGTCAAGTAGCAGGACAGAATGTTAAATACTTATTACAGCATGTCTCAATTGGCAGTGAAAGTTGAAGAACCAGTTTCTAATTGGAGAGGGGAAGAAAAAAGAATGGAAAATAGTGCTTTAAAATAAAATTCTCTCCCTTTCCTTGCAGTTCAAATATGTGTTGGCATTAAAGAAACATGATATACAAGTTCTATTTCTGTTAAATCCTTAAAATATTACTTTAAAATTAATATTTATTAGTTAAAACCCTATAAAAAGCTTCTACTGCCCCACCCCTTTCTAGAACAGTATACACTTAAAATTACACAGCTTCTTATGCCAAGAAACTTTGGACCAATAGCTGCTACTACAAAGTACACAAGCTGTGCAAACTAGATTTAACTAGCCGAGTGTGGGTGCGACCTGCTTTTATAAACAGACTGTGAAATAAAGAAGCATGTCAACAATCCAGCATTTTCACATGTAACCCTTCTTCCCTCTAAATTAATCTCCACCAAAAAAATAAAAAATAAAAAAAAAATAAAAAATCAATCAAGTGTTTAACCTCTAATGGTGATATACAATACTTGGTAAACACTATACATTTGCAAACAAATTCAATCTCAGTTGTCCAGGTCTTTCTTTGATCACAGTGAGGGAGGTAAGAGTAAGCACGTGTAATCCAAGGATACTGAAAAGGGTAGCTCTTCAGTCTGGCTGCCAGCAGAGGGTAACAATTAGGCTTGTGGGGGACAAAAGTGAAGGCTGAGAGATTACTGCCACTCTCACCACGCCCGCCCTCTGGCACCACGCTTCTTCCAGATCCTAACTTCCACTGCTCACTGGACTTCCAGCTGGGTGCCCTGCAGGGTCCTTTGGATAAACAGCCAGGATTTCAAATCAAGAAGGGCAAAAGCCTCCATTCAGGGGCCTTCACCCTGCTACAGAAAAGCACAAGGGTGCAAAAGACAGACTCAGGAGGGGCAGACAAAGGAGCAGAGCCTGCCCCTCCTCGAGCACATGTGCGCACACACTGTTTCTGGGTGGCACTCAGACACTTCTGTGAAAGGAAACCTCAGTTAGGAAACAGTAAACAGGCTCACAGGCCCTACGCTTATTAGGAATTTATTTTACATTTCTTTTTATTTTCTCAGCTAAATGAACTGCTCTTTAAAGGAGCTGAAGAAGACCATTACAATCACACTGGATCCACCTTTCCGTTTAGATATCACCCCACTCACATACCAAGCAGCTCCAGTCTATGAAAGCTACCAGAAAAAGTTATTATGAGGTTGCATTTCGCTTTTTCGGGTTTTAAAAGTTAAGAAAAAATTGATTCCCCCAAAATCTCAAATACTAGTCCTAACTATGAGAAGCTTTCAATTATTAAATATAATTTTAAATAAAACCAAAATAAAATTGTGTGAGAATAGCTGAAAATGGAACTTGTTCTTAGTTTACATTTGAACATAGGATTCACTTAACAAAGAGTATGCAGCTATGTACATGGCTCACCATGGGCTATGAAATCTGGCTGGTCTAATAAAGACATAAAAGCTATATCTCAAACCCAACTTCAGATTTTTCAACTTCATAGTTGTATTTATTTTTTGTTTCAATATGCACTTATTTTCATTTCAAGTGTAAACATAAATAAGGTAACAGACAGTAAAAAAAAACAGTGTCAGCATCAGAAAATAAAAAATATGTTTAGCATCACTTATAAACAAATATGCATAGCTTTAAATTTTAAAACATTATTTCCATCTTTGGTTATATGCATTTAAGATAGTACACATTAATGTGTAAACTAGTATGCACATATACATAATTACACTTATCTGCTATACATTTAAAAGTCATCCCTCTTTAGAAAAATCACATTGTAATAATATTATATAACGCACAACAACCAAGAAATAAGAATGTGGTTTTCCCTTTCAAAACTTTTTATCAGTGTTATTTTTCTATTATCTCACTCACAAACTTTTAACTATTGATGGCTCTGGTCTTAACCTTCTTTACATCTTGAGTCAAGGCTGAAAGAGAAAGTAATTCAATAAAATTGTGAAAAGAGTTTTAGATACGAGTGTGTACACATTTCTTTCAGAAATTTTCATTTAGATGCTTTTTAACACATTTAGTAGACATTCACTGAATGCCTACTGTGGACCATTCCCTTGCTGGATACTTTAACATATCATGAAACATGACCAGGAGGAAAACCTTAGCCTCCCCTTGCTATTACAAGAAATGGTAAGATAAACACTGCCACAAGAGCCTGGCAGAAAGACCGGAAGCATGAGTTCTTATATTTTCTTTTATTACAAAATAAATTAAATATTAATGGAAATGCAGACTTGTATGAAAACGTTGAAAAACTAAAATGTCAAGGATGCTTTTAACAAGTAAAAAAGGTAGGCCAACATGAACAGACTGCTTGCGCTAAGGAGCAAGAGCAAAATCCCATCTCTACTAAAAATAGAAAAACTAGCTGGCCATGGTGGCTACCACCTGGTAGCCCCTGGGGAGGCTGAGGCAAGAGGATCACTTGAGCCCAAGAGTTTGAGGTTGCTGTGAAATAAGGTGGCACTCTACCCAGGGTGACAGAGTAAGACTCTGTCTCCAAAACACAAACAACAAACAAACAAACAAACAAAAAAACTAGAAGATAAAACATTCTCATTGTAAGAACATTCTGGTGGTGTAAGCTTAAAAGACACAAAGAGAGATAAGTTAATACCTTAATATTTAATATCTTAAAATAAAAAGAAACTTACAAATAAAAATAAGAACAAATAAAAACCCAAAGACATAAACGATGAAAGACTTCCTCCTTCCCAAGATCCCTTCCACAAAATTACTACTGTTAATTTTCCACAATTTTCAATGTGTTGCCTAGTATAAACGTGGATTTAAATCTTTTGCCTTTATACACTACTGGAGTGTGTTTTCTGTAAATAGCATCATTTTCAATTGCTTAGCAATATATTGGAGACTTCATTCTATATCTGCAACTAAATATCTACTTTGTTCTTTTTTTATGGCCACATAATACTGCATTATTTGAATCTACCATTCCCCTACTAATACACATTTAGGTTATTCCCAGTCTTTCTCTACTTGATACTATACTGCAGTAAGTGCCCCCGTACACACATCTGCAGTAAGTGCTCCTGTACACACGTCTACAGTAAGTGCTCCTGTACACACGTCTACAGTAAGTGCTCCTGTACACACGTCTACATTAAGTACCCTTGTACACACGTCTGCAGTAAGTGCTCCTATACACACGTCTGCAGTAAGTGCTCCTGTACACACGTCTACAGTAAGTACCCTTGTACACATGTCTGCAGTAAGTGCTCCTGTACACACATCTCCTCATGAAATATCTCTGTGGCATAAATCTCTGTAAGTGAAATTTCTGTCAAAGGTTAGACACATTTAAAATTTTGATACATACTGGCAAAGTGCTCTTAACAAAACATTCGTCCATTTATACTAAAAGTCCATCATTTTGGAATAGAATAAAATGTACTCACAATGTTTATGTTAACATCACAGTGCCTCTACATTATAAACAGTAACAAAGCAGAGGGATAGGAAGGGTAGACTGTGGCAAATAATAATAATGATCTGAGAGCACATGGACTACAAACCAAAGCAAGACGGAGAACAAATGAGGGGTAGGAACATTTCTGGCCTTGACAAACAAATCTCAGTGGTCCCGAGTGGGATTGGCAAGGATATGTCTAGAAACTGGCAAAAACCGGTTGTCTCGAAAGTCCAACAAAGAGCTTCAGGTTGGGAATAAAAAGCTAAAGGGAGCCAGCATGACTTCTGGGTATGGAGGACATGGTAACTCTCAAGCTGTTTAAGGGTTTTCTGATCATTACACGGAGCACAGATGTTCTACAAAAAGAGTGAAGATGGCCAAGTACAATCATTACTGCAATAAACCAGAGGGAAGGAACAAGGACTTGAGTAGTCTCAGAAAATCCTGTGTTATCTAGGTCAGAACAATCTAGGTCCTGATAATAACCAGAAATATCTAGGTCCTGCTCCTTTTCTCTTCATGCTTTGGAAACCCCTGCCATCAATTTTGGGAAACAGAAATCATCCTGGCATTTAAGTCTAGTAGAGAGGAAGGTGAGGCCACCACCACGCGGATAATGCCTGGAGGCCACCTGGTTCCCAGAGATCTACTCTAAGCTGGAGAAATGCACCATGCTATTGACCTCCCCTGCATTTTTGTTTGTAAATAAGTAAATTTAAAATATACTTTCCAGTAAGAAAGCAACAGGCCCAGCGCAGTAGCTCAGGCCTGTAATCCCAGCAATCTGGGAGGCCAAGGCGAGAGGATTGCTTGAGCTCTGGAGTTCGAGACCAACCTGTTCAAGAGTGAGACTCCATCTCTACTAAAAATAGAAAAACTAGCCAGGCGTTGTGGCCAGTGCCTATAGTTCAGCTACCTGGGAGGCTGAGGCAAGAGGATCACTTGAGCCCACGAGTTTGAGGTTGCTATGAGCTATGAAAATGCCATGGCACCCTACCTAGGGCAATAGAGTAAGATTCTGCCTTAAAAAAAAAAAAAAGAAGAAGAAGAAGAAAAAGAAGAAGAAAGAAAAGAAGAAAAAGAAAGCAATATAACTATAACATATCCACTTCGAAGATGGCACATCCACCCTCCAGCCATCTCAGGAAAGCCCAATGGAAGCATCATTAACAAGGACAGCTAACATTTGTTCAGAGGTGACTGTGACAGGTAACAGGCACAGCTCTTCTTAACAATAACCCTGCAAGACAGTTCTTATTACTACCTTGTTTTCTCCCAGGAGGAAACAAACTTTTTTTTTTTTTTTTTTTTTTTGGGGGGGGGGGAATGAAATCCCACTCTGTTGCTCCAGGTCATCATAGCTCACAGCAACCTCAAACTCCTGTGTTCAAGAGATCTTCTTGCCTCAGCCTCCCTAGTAGCTGGGACTTACAGGTGGCTGCCACCATGCACAGCAATTTTCTTCTATTTTTTAATAGAGACTGAGTCTCGCTCTTACTAGGGCTAGTCTTGAAATCCTGAGCTCAGAGGATCCTTCCCAATTTGGTTTTCCAGAGTGCTAGAATTATAGGTCTGAGCCACTGTGGACGGGCTGAAAGAAACACTTCTGTAACTTACACTGATACTTCACAATCACTATGCTAGTGTCTCTCAAAGGGATGGACACATCGGCATTTCTACAAAACTGGACTTTTAATGATAACTGGAAGCTTCAAGTATAATTATATAGTAAGAGATTTAATATAATTTTAAGGTATTATCCTAGGCTTTCATATACTCTCCTAAATTCTCCTTTAAAAATTACAATCTTAGTGTGTTGTATGTGGCACACTTCCAAAACACTCAATGCCAATAACACGAATGAGTAAGAAACACTAAAAAGAAAAACTCCCTCTTGAATACAAAGCCATTCTTCCCGCCATGTGTTATCATCAAATACTAAGCTATTATGCACGGAATGTCTAAATTTCCTAAGTACTATGTGTGACAGTTGATATCTCTGACATTTCACTTTAACACTTTTTTATTTTAATTGTGAAGGTACATCCTCCTTTCAAATGCATATTTTGGCTTCTGATTATCTTCCAAAAAGATAATTTTTGAAAGATAAAATTTTTGTGAAATCATGGATGAATAAAAAAACTGTGGCTTGGCACCTGTAGCTTAAGTGGCTGAGGCACCAGCCACATACATGAGAGCTGGCGGGTTCAAATCCAGCCCGGGCCCACCAAACAACAATGACGGCTGCAACCAAAAAATAGCCAGGCGTTGTGGTGGGCGCCTGTGGTCCCAGCTACTTGGGAAGCTGAGAAAAGAGAATCCCTTAAGCCCAGGAGTTGGAAATTGCTGTGAGCTGTGATGCCACAGCACTCTACCCAGGGCAACAGCTTGAGGCTCTGTCTCAAAAAAAAAAAGCAAAAAAAAATTTTGTGTTATTTTCAAATGAGTTCCATGGTGCAACCAATGTAGCACAGACAGACCAAAATGTCAACAAAGTGGTGGGGAAGGATGTGGCTGATGAACGCACAGTACATAGGTGGTTTGAGAAGTTCCATTCTGATGATTTTAATCTCGAAAATGAGCCAAGTGGGTGACCTGAGACCAAAGTGGGTGACGCTGAGCTGAAAGCTACAGTGGAAATGAATCCATCTCAACCTAGGTGTGAATCAATAGCAAGGTCTGATGTTACTATTCCAACAATATCTGACAATTTGAAACAAATTGGCAAGATAAAGGACCTGGATAGCTGGGTTCCTCATGAATTAAATGAGTATCAGAAGAAAAACCATCTGGAAGCTTTCCCTTTCTTTGCTGCCACAACATAAAGGTAAACCATTTGTGCACTATATTGTTATGTGTGAGGGAAAATGGATTCTTTTTGAGAATCACAAACGTTCTGCACACACACAATGGTTGGATGAAGATGAAATGGCAAAACACAGCCCCAAACTGAACAGACATCGAAAAAAGTGTGTGTCTGGTGATCTAGTGCTAGCATTATCCCCTCGGCTTCACGGAGCCTGGTCAGAACACTGCAGCAGACGTCTGCTATAACCAACTGGACAAAATGATGAGGATGCTTGCAATTAAGCAGCTGAGGCTGGTTAACAGAGCCAGGTCGACCCTCTTGTAAGACAATGGTTGACCACATGTCGCACAAACAACGCTGCTCAAACTAGAGGCTGGGGCTGGGAACTCTCTGTCATCCACTGTATTCACCAGACCCTGCACCAACTGACTACCACTTCTTCCAGGCTTTGGACCACTTCTTGCGAGGAAAAATACTCAATTCTCAATAAGCTGGGGAAAACGCCTTTCCAGATTTCATGGCCACTCACTCTCCAGGCTTCCTCACCGCTGGAGCACACCAGCTGCCAACTAAGATGGCAGAACTGGGTGCACGGCTTAGGCGCACACTTTGATTAACTGTACTGCTTTTTGTCTAAAAGACAATTAACTGAACTTTATTGGAAACTGGACATTTCAGATTTAATGACCTCATACTTACTAAAAAGCCACAGCCTGATGGGAGGCCACCACCTGCCAGGTCCTGTCCTTTAAGACTCTACTGGCTGCCTTCTTCCTGCCCCTTAAGACTAGGGTCCCTTGGGCCTACAGCCCCACAGGCTCTGCAGTGACTCCGAATCTCTCCTGGACGTCCCAAGTCACTTCACTATACCAAGTGTCTAGACTGGTGGGGTGAGGGCCTTGCACTTATCAAGTCAAGAATTGACTCCACTAACTGTCCCACGATCCTGCTGTTTCCCCTCAGGTCCCCTCCTCCCCTCGGCACACAGAAGTTCCCCTGCACATCACTATCTCTTCTGAATCTAGACATGTCTGATGCACCACCAAACCCGAACCACTGTCTGGTGACCCCTTCTACCGTGAGCAGAAGACCAGTACCTGTCCTGAGCACCTTCCACGACAGCCTGTTGCCCCCTGGGCCGTCCCTGCCCATCTCCTTGAACACAACTCCTCAGTACCTGCAGAATGAAGTCCACAGTCCTCTGTGGGACACACAGCTCCTCAAATGTCCTCAGCCACTACACCAGCTTCACCTCCGGCTGGCCCGGGGCCTGCTGCAGCTGCCTGGCTTTAGCCACTCAGCTGCTTGCAGGTGCCCAGGGGTCACAAGGCCACTGCCTCTCCAGGCCTCTGTGCCTACAGCTCTCTCAGCCCCACTAAGGGGGGAAGTTCTTCTTCTGTGTCTGCAAAGCCTCTGTTTGTCCACAAGATCTTGCTAGAAATTAAACCCGCCAAAGCAGCTGTCTCAAACCAACTTCAAATGGACTCCTTTGAAAGATTACAATGCTATATTTTCACTATTTATTGTTTATCTCACAAACTGGACTCTTAATTTCTCTAAAGGAGGGATCCTGTCCTCTTGGAGTCCTGGTGCCTAGTACATCGATAGCTAAGGAATAAAAAGCTGAACCAGGTCAATGACTGATTAAACAGCCTGTAAGAGCTTATACTCAGAATCAGACACAAAACTAAAATAAAAGCACATGGACAAAGATGTAGGACTAAACAAAACCTGGACCCTTGTCCAAGAACATTCATCATGTTACCAGCTACACTGCCTGGTGGCAGGGTGCTACGGAACATATTTTGCTGTTTGTTTCTGGCGGTCTTAAGGCAAAAAGAGGGAATGCAAAATAATACAGTCAAACTACGCTGGTCACTAAGACTGTAGGGAGCATAAATGATGACGTCAAAAAGGAGGAAAATCAATAAATCCTAAGGCTCCCAAATGAACAGATGAGCAATGAAATATTCTGGGGAAAAAAAAAAAAAAAAAAAAGATAATGAGCTTGATAAATCCTATAGATCAAACTACCAAGTCATAGGAAATAAAAAAGACAAAGGAAACGTTAAACCACAGGGCATCAATGATTAAATCCCAGGTCATGGGAAATCTCTACAGGACAAAAGACCTTCAATAAATAAATGGCAATAGAAAAAAAGGAAGAAAAGGGAAGAGAAGAGATGGAGAAAAAATCTAGACCTGAAGGGATTAAAAGACAGCAGGCAAATCTGAGATCGGACTTTGTCTAGACTGACTCAAATTGCCCCCCACAACACTTTTTCACTCACGATACTATTAGGAATTTGAACACTGGAGAATTAATAAGTTATAATTTAAATGTGATCATTCTATTACTTTTTTATAAGTCTTTTATAATTTTGAGCCACATTCTGAAATATTTACTGATTAAATGATAAAACATCTGGGATTTACTTAATTTTTTTATTAAATAATAAACACATAGATCATGTATACATTAATGCATTTATGGGGTACAATGTGCTGATTTCACGTAGAATTAGGAACGCTTACGCCACACTGGTTAATACCGGGGTTGTGGGTGAGGAAGAGGATATAATGAAACACGGAACTGTTGGAGACAGAGGCCACATGTATGGGTTTACTATATACTATACTGTCTACTTTTGTCTACGTTTGAAAATTTCCATTAATTTAAATGAAATTAAATGAAGTTAATGGTATGAAAGACTACATTGAAAATCCAGAATTGGGGCTGAGGCCTTCATCTGAAAAACTACATGAAAAACACCAATAACTTCCTAATTGTCTCTAACACTTCTCCCCTATGAAAACACAGTAAGCATAGATCTTTTAATTTGGAGGCTTCCTGACACCCTTCCATTTTTATCTTTAATGTGTTTGCTACAATATTTAATCCCAATGCTTAGCTATCTTAAACAAAAATTCCCCAGTAATCTTAAAACAATTTCCTTTCCCCAGGCTTCCCAAAGTAAAACCTGCTCCTGCTTACTGACTCAGAAATCTTTGATCTCATCTCTGATCTCAGCACAAGGTGCCCTCCTAGCCCGAATCTGACTGTGACCCTTGTCTCACCCCAACCTCTTACAGAATGAGTTTCCTATTTCCTCAACTCCAAGAAGCTTTCTGTAGCCACAGAGCTCTTCTAAAGACACTGAACCTTTGAGTCAGACAAACCCAAATTTAAACTCCAACTTCACTGTTCACCAGCTGTGTGACCCTGACCAGCACCGCGTCCCCTCTGCCAGCCTTACTGGGCAGGGTCAGCCGTCTAGGCTAAGCATGGGTTGCACCCTCCCACGCTATCTTAGGCTCGTGGTGCTCAGAGAACAGGGTGAATGGGTCTCAGAGGGATCATGGGGGAGCCCTGCTCCTCATCAGCCTAGAGGAATGGTAACTCACTCTAATTCTTCCCAGTACACATCCATAATTTCCCCTGAATCTTCCCTGGCTCTAAAATCTTTCAGTTTAGATAAAAATCATAGGCTCAAAGTACAAATATTTCTTTTACTGCTATTAATTCTGCAGGCCAATTTAAAGCTTAAAGCCCTATTCTCTCTACTGTTAATGCCCCAAAGCTAGTAAGAACATTATTTATTTTCTATCAATTCAAAGGAATAATTAATAACTAGATTTTTTTTTTTTTTTTGAGACAGTGTCTCATTCAATTGCCCTGGGCAGAGTACTGTGGCATCATAGCTCACAGTAACCTCAAACTCTTGGGCTTACGTGATCCTCTTACCTCAGCCAACCAAATAATTGGGACTACCAAGTGCCTGCCACAACGCCCAGCTATTTTTAGAGATGGGTCTTGCTCTTGCTCAGGCTGTTCTTGAACTCCTGAGCTCAGGCAATCCACCCGCCTCAGCCTCCCAGAGTGTGATTACAGGTGTGAACCACTGCCCCCACCCATTAAGCAGATTTTTAAAAAGCCATTTGCACGTCTTTAACACCAAGAGTAGACTCTTCTCTACAAATCCTGCCGTCCACAGACTGCACCAGGGCCTGAGACTCCCTGTACAAAGAGGGCCCTGCCGTCCCCACACACTGCAGGGAAGATAAGCCTGATGCACCAGGAAGCAAAGAGCAGCTCATCACCACCAGCAGTGAGACCAAGCCAGAGGCCTGAGGCTGCAGCCTCGCTTAAGAAAAGCTTTGTAATTTGTTTTCTTTCAGTTTCCTTAAGAACTTCTCCCTAAAGTAACAGTGAGCCCAGAACGAGGAGGGAAGCCACATGGCTGCCTGAAAACACATTTCCTAAAATACCAAACAGGAACATGAAGATACTCAAGACTAAATACTGAAGCAATTAACATTTTAAATAATGAATTTATTTCAATAAAATAACAAAGATAAATGAGCCACAGTAGATGTTCAGCTCGCTGTGCTTTCTATAGGGAAAACGTGGTATGAGCAAAAATAATAACTTTTTACAGCATCCAAGAATCTCAGCTCCCGAACTTATTAATCTAAAATTACTTTTTTCATCCATAAAACCAAAATTCAGAAGTCCCCCCTTCTCAGTGGTTTAATTTTCCACAGTTTCAGTCACCTGCAATCAACTGCAGTTAGGAAATATTAAAAGAAAAAATCTGGAAATAAACAATTAATACATTTTAAATTGCCCCCCAGGAAGTGAATCATCCTTCGTCCAGTATACCCACAGTGTGGACAACACCTGCCATAAGTCACTTAGTCGCCGGCTCCAGGACCACAGTAACTGTTGCCAGACGGCAGAGCTGGTGTTCAAGTCACCCCTATTTTACTGCATGAGGGCCCCAAAGCACAAGAGCTGTGATGCTGGTAACCTAGACAAGTCAGAGAGAAGCCACAAATGCTTCCCCCTTCAATGCAAGTTCTTAATAAGCAAAGAAAAAAAGCTTACACTTAGTTAAGGGTGCCAAAAATCTGTGGTCAAATGAATCTTCTGTCTATGAACTTGTGAGTAAGGAAAAAGGAACAGGCACATAGGAGGTGAAGGGTTTGGTACTGGCCCCATTTCAGGCTCCCACTGGGGGTCTTGGAACGCATCCCAGCTGGTGTGGGGGCTTCTGCGTAGCACCTCCTGAGAACTGAAACCCACCTCCTGAGGTTGTGGTGATGATTATAGTATCCCACCTTTTAGCCATTGGCACTATGCCTGGCACAACCTAAGTGTTCCACAAATGTCAGCTACTATTATGTAGATTATTTAAAAACACAGAATGAGAATCAAAATGTCAATAATGAACCCCTAGGACTTTATCCAGCAGCCACAATGCGGACAACAGTGGCAGCCGCTGCTGAGCACACGATCACACGGCACTGACTGGTGCCAAGCCCCTTCTCAGGGCTTTACTCACATAACACATTCTTCTGATTTTCACACTGACCCCATAAAATAAGGACTATTTTACCGATGAAGAAACTGAGAAGCAGAGGTTGAGTAACCTGCCAAGGCCACTTACTTGACAAGTGGTGGAACTGGAATAAGAACGAAGATATTCTTTGTACAAAGTCTGTGCATTGTCATCAGACCTTGCTCTATAGCTGACAAATCCCAACCTGAGGTTGGGTCCAGAAACCTGAATTTGTAACAAACTCCCAGATTTGACTGTGAATTTTGAGGACTGTTGATTAAGCATAGCATCGTATTTTCATTAAATTGTGACGAATAAGAGATTCCTACAAAGTGGAGTTTCGGGTATTATGCCACTACATAGTATCTATACAACAAAATGTTGCTGTGTCATTAACAAAGGCCAATTTATCAGGCCTTTATGATTGTAAAAAAGATGAACATAGTCTGCCTACCTGTCCCGTATCTACTGAGGCCCAGGACGCCTCATCTGTCCTCCTGGGGTTGAAGCAGCAGTAAGGAGGTCAGCCGCTCTGAGATGAAGGACGCGGCCACTGGCATCTCGCACCGAGGGCCGACTCTCACTGCCAAACCTAAGCCCCTTCCTCCCTGGATCAACAGCCACAGACCTGGAGACTGTGGTTACTATTAATTACATCAAAATTAAAGTAAATTACAGTGAAATTTATTTCTTTAGCTATATATTTATCCTGAAGTTAATCACTTCTACTGGGAGGGCAGACATGAGAACCACTGCTCTGGAGAAAAGGACAGTACTGCTAATATTTGGCAACTGGTAAAACGGTACGGTCCAGAATTCTGGCTCCCCTGCCCCACTATTCAGGACACTCACAGGCTTCCTGTAGAATCCTTGGGGTCTCAGGAGAGTGAGGACTACTGCACGCCTTCTGAGAGCACAAGAGCACAGCATGCACCCAACACCCGTGAGGACCAGGGCAGTTCACACGGCACGTCTTCAAAGAGGTCCCTGACTTGGTAGCAGCAACATCCACATCACTTGGGAACTTACTGAAAATGAAAGTTACTGGGATACATCCCAAACTACAGAACCAGATACTCTGGGGGTAGGGGCCACCAATCTGTGGTCTTAAAAGCCTTCCAAATGATTTTTAATGCAGAGGAAAATTTGGAAAACACTAGATTAATAATAAATGGAAAAGTCCTTCCTTACCAATAAGCCATCAGGCTTGAATATTAGCCCACGTCTAGAGCAAAATGGATTTCTATTGTAAACAGTAATAAAGGAGACAGTGAACCCTTTAGATTAAAATGAAGTTAGAATAAATGCTCAGCCCCCATATTTAGGCATTATTTGCTGTGTGACCTCCTATGTTTATCAGTAATAAATGAGATAATAAGCATGAGCCATGCAAGGAGAAAAGCCTGCAAATTTTGATATGCACCCAAATTCTTGTAGAGATAAAGTTTTTCAGATGCTCCCAAAGAGTATGGTTTAGGGCAAGAAACCTTACTTAAGTGACACTCCCCAGGTAATTCTGATATGGATAACCTCCCCTTTTGTTCTCTTACAAAAACACAGCTAATGCACTTACCAGAAGGCCCCTCCTTACCCCAGGTCTTACCTAGCCCTTCTCTGACCTCCGCAGGCTAATGCAAACACAGGAGACTAACCTAGGGAGGACTGTGGGGGAAAATCAGTTAGTACACTATGGTGGATCCTATTCTCCTTTTCAGGGGGGGAGGGAGGGAAGGTGCCTACTGCCCACACCAGCAAATTCCAAAAGTAATATTACATTTCAAACATCTGCAGATAGTCTCCCATTGGAATATAACACACATAGGCCTTATTACTCTAATTAAGAATCTAAAAAGCAAAGCAATTGATGAAGGAAGAACTTCAGTGTATATAATTATGTTTTATTTCATTTTCATATTTTAACCTATTGAAATAAGCATTTTAAAGGCAAATGAAAGCAGCTGAGTAGCAAAACCCAATTGGGGGGGTGGGGGAATAATTCTCTAATCTCTCTTGTGTCAGAATGTCAAGGAAAGAAGAGAGAATTGTATGAATATATAATAAGCCACGATATTTTAACTGTACCCTCAACCCCTTCTCAATACCAGTGGGCCTAGGGCTGGGTACCAGAGCAGAGGACGCTGACCCTGAGGAAGCAAAGAGGAACCACACTCTGGGGAGCCCCAATTCTCCGCAATATCCTAGTTTAAAAGGGAGACTCCTTCATTCCGCCTGTGGGTCTGGGGAACCAATACTGAGGAGTACAGAACAAGGCCCGAGTCCACCCATGTGTCAGGACATCTGGTTCAATTCAATAAATCCTCTTCTGTTAGTGGAGACAGTGGGGTTAGAGAGACACTTTAAAAGCTAGCCTACCCTTATAATAGCTGGGTTAGAAACACTACTCTTTAGCCTAAACCATGCTCTAAATGTGTCTGAACTTCTTCTTTAGCTTTTAGTAAAATATGTCGTTAAAAAATATAAGATTTTCCTTTCCTGTCTCCATGGACAAGAGTCAGGAGTAGCTGACATAATCTGCAGACTTCTAAACAGCCCTGACCCGGGGCTGAGCCGAGGCCCGATGAGGCTGCAGCACCCCAGGTCTGCCGGACTTGCAGGCTGCTCTTCTCAGTTTTAAAATCAGAATTGAAAAGACTATTACTTATAATTCTTCACTTTCTGATTTTCTTTCCCTTTAATTCTGATAGTAGAATAAATAAATAAATATATATATATATATATATATATATATAGACTATATATACATATATACATACATAGAATATATATATACATTTTTTAAAGTATGTTAAAACATGAACATGAATAGCATTATTAAATTATAATCCAATACTATAGTAGAGTCTTAGTTATACCTCATTAAAAAAACATTTAAAAAATTGAAAAGTTTTCCACTAAAAGCCAAAATGCTTTCACAGGCTGGGCACAGTGGCTCTCGCCTGTCATCCCAGCACTCTGGGAGGCTTAGCAGATGGACTGCCTAAACCAGAGTGAGACCCTATCTCTAAAAACAGCCAGGCCTCGTGGAGGATGCCTGTAGTCCCAGCTGCCTGGGAGGCTGAGGCAAGAGAATGGCTGGCTTAAGCCCAAGAGTCTGTAAGTTGCTGAGAGGTGCAATGCCAGGGCATTCTTCCAAGGGTGACAGAGTGAGACTCTATCTCAAAAAGAAAAAAAAATGCTTTAATACTAGAGCTCTCAGAATGCTTCTCTTACTTTTCTCCACTGTTATTAAGTAAAAGCAAAGGCCTGGGCAGATACAGTTGGAATTAACTATAGAATCACCACAATTTCCAGAACAACTTAAAAAAAAAAAAAAACAATTTCTGCCAAATGCCATTCTAATGTTCTCAAAATGTTGGTTTTCTTCATTCTTTAACAGAATTTATTTTTCCTTTTTCCGCCCCCTTAGAAAAAACTTTCAGCAACAACCATCACCAAAATACTCACACAAATACACACACACACAACTGACCATTCTATATCAAATGAGACTTTTAAGGCAGCAAATTACACCTATCATCAAAATTAATGCTGAGTTTTTACTATACAACTTACTCCCCCCAAGGGAGAAAAAAGGAGCAGAGAGGAAAGACTCTCTCATTCCCTTCCTCTCTGCGTTGGGGTCCTAGAGACCTTGCCCCTACACAAACCTTGGGAACCCCAAGTCAACATCTAGAACTCAGCTTTAAAGTGGCTTAAGAGAGGTCCTTGCCTCAAAGTGACTTAAAGAAAATTTCCCTCAAGAATTGCTCAAAGCCTAAGAACTGCACATAAGGTAATCAAGAAGAAAGAGATTCAAAATTCAAACACAACCAAACGCTTTACTAGTCATGTCCTTTAAAACAAAGCATAAAATGTTTATCAATCTACATTCCAAAAGTTTTATTATCAAGTTAATTAATAGACTTCTGTGCTAGTATCTAAAAGATAGTTAATATCAATAAACTATAAATGTCCTTGTCTTTGCTCTAATAATAAAATCTTACAAAGCAAATGAAATGAGCACTTCAGTGACTTTACACAGCCCTCCTAAAGTTAATTTTCCCCAAAAGCTGCAGCAATGGCTTATATATTAACTTTCTGTCATATAGATAAGAATCAGATTCAAATAATAATTAAGTAGTAATAACAATAAGGAAATGTTTACACTACAATGGATCATAGCCACCATGCTTAATACGACTTCTGAGCTCCTTCAATGGCCATTTCGGTGGGATGTTACTACAAATTTAATTCAGAAATAATTATTTCACTACATTTTTAGCTTATACAAAAGTAATTTTTCTACACTAAGCTCCTTCAAAATATTTTGCTTATTATGGCAATTATGATGGATAGTTCATGTTAAACAATTCTAAAATATTTTAGCTTCAAGTTCTAATGCTGTTTTCTTCTTTCCAAGATGATTGCCCATTGGGCCAAATACTTTAAGTTCACTGCATCTCCTTTTGAAAAATGCTGACAATGAAGATGTCTGAAGAAACTGCTATTTTAAAAACCATAATTTAAATATGTGTCTAATGACTCCAACATGAGTAGACGCAGACCTCCACGTGACTCAACTATCAAGTGAGCTGCCATTCAGTGACCTACTGGGCTACTACTACTTTCTGTTTTAGAAAATATGGAACAGTACATAACTGTTCATTTCACTTTTAATCATTGATGAAAAGCAACGTAAGTCTCCTATTATAATTAGTGCGTTTCTTCTAAAGGATCTGGACTATTAACTCAGTCTAGCTCAGCATCACCCAGGGATGGGCTTTACTTCTGTTCCCGTTAATAAAGAATGAGGCCTCCCCAAGATCATTTCTTCCTCATCAGCAACTCTTACTCATTCCTCAAGATCTCCTCTAAGACACTGTAATCAACATCCTCTCCCTGTGCCCTAAAGCACCTGAGCCATACCTGAAAATTACACCTTTCTGCTGTGCCTCGCACCCTCCCCTTCAGCTGAGAGCGACGGAGATGCCTCACTCATCGCAGGGTTCCCAGCACAGGCACTAAGGAGTCAGTGAGACAGTTTATGCTTCACTTTCACTAACAGCTGTTCTTCTGCAAGTTTTCCAATACACCTGATGTTAAAATAAGTAATAGTAAAAACAAAAAGACAAAGTGATACCTTTACAAGTATGTATCCATAGTACCCAGTATTTCTCTTAACAATCTTGGACAATTCTACCAGCTTAAAGAAGAACTACTTTAAAAAGCAAAGTTTAAAATTCACTAGGATATTTTTTAAAAGGTCCATCCTGACATATCCTCTCTAAGTGAGTTATGACTATTTAAATGGAGTTAATCCCTACAGCTCTTCCATAAGAAAGAACAATTTTTCTGGCTAGGAAAGCAGCAATATCTGTAAAGCCAAGGAAGTGGACAGAGGGTGGTTCAGAGATGCCAACTACCCCAGCCCAGAAGGGGCCCTGAGTCGGCAGAAGACCAGGCACAGGAAGGGGCAACAACAGGGCATGATACACAGCTGGACTCCTCCCTTCAGGTTACTTGATCCCTGGGACACTGTTCTTGACACCTAACAGGCGATATCTGCCAGGAGCCAGGCGGTGGAAGGATCCTGGAGAAATGTGTGCCATGACAGGAGACAGGGTCTCTTCCAGTATCTCAGGAGCGCGAGTCTGAAGCAGAACAGGAAGTGGAGGTAAAAGGAAAAAAGAAGGGAGAAAAGTGGTGACAGTCTGCTAAGAGAAGACTGATGATCAGGACCAAGCCCAAGCACGATGCGCCATGACCTGAAAACAATGGCATGAAGGGCGAGCAAGAACTTTAAAAAAGCAAGGCAACAAAGAATATAAAGCTTGTGTCATTAAAAGAAGTTTTTCCATTGTATAAAAATATTAAATCTCAGTAAAGCTGGAGTGTTGAGTAAATATGATGTCTGGTGAATGGACAGAGTGCTTTCCTGCCATCCTAGTGATCCTCTTAGTCTGCACTGGAGTTCTTTTTCATTCCCCTAAAATGAGAGCAGAGAAGAGAACAGACTAACAATGAAAAAGAAAACAATAAGAATTGGAGTTACTTATGGAGCCACTATGTCAAAAGTACATAAAAAATGACTAGTGTCCAACTATGTCCACCTTCCTGATAAAGTCAAATTTCCCTGAGCTACTCAATCTAGGACCACAGTCACACATTCCAATTTGCAATTCTGTGAGGCCTCTTTCACATTGTTAGGGCTCAGAAAACAAATGATAAAGTGTAAAATAAGAACTACTGAAAAATAAATATTAAAATTTACAAAGGTGAGCTAGTGGAGGGTTAATCTGTTAAAACCTCCCGGAGAAGAATTTGATCAAATATACCAGGTCTTTAAAATATGCCTGTTCTTTTACCACAAAATTCCATTTGGGAAACTTACTGGAGGAAAAGCCTGCTTGTTCACTTAAACAAATGCATGCTGTGCAAAAGAGCCAGCTATAAAAGCATTCAACAAAGCACTGTCTGCATTACCAAAAGAAATTAAAAAACTGAAATGCCCAGCAGTAAATGTTTATCTTCCTCAACACTACAAAGTCCACTTAGTATGTGCCAGCAAATAAAGACGACATTGTGAGTGATGGATCTGACAATATTCACCCGGTGGGCTCTGCTTCCACGTCAGAGCTAGGTACTGCGGGTGCAGCAAGGACAAAACCAAGCCCTTCCTCTCCTACAGGCACTACAGAAGACAAGCCAGTGTGTACAGGTCACAGTGACCAGGTCTCTGGAGAGTGAAAGGAACGTGGGGGAGGAAGGGAAGTCCTGCCTGGTAACAGTCCAAGTGTGAGGCTTGGTTTTGGCCCAAGGTGGCAGCAATACAATTAGCAGAAGGTGGTCAGATTCTGAATAGATTTTAGAGGTAGATTTGGGTTTGAAAGAAAAAGAACCAAAGATGAATTCATAGTTCCCGGCCACTGTTTTAGGAAGATGAATTACTGATTGAGACAGGGGAAAAAAATACACACAGAAAGAAGTATTTGTGAAAGAAGGGATAAGCGTCCAGAGTTATACACTGAATATATTGAGTTTCAAAGCCTGTCAAACATTTGAACTGGCAATTTCCAGTAGGAGCTGGACTTCCAAGGCAGAGAAGGGAGATGAGAGGGTGAAGTTGCAGAAATACATTAGAAAGTCATAGGCCTCGAGGTATTTAAGGCCCCGAGACTGAGCTCCCCCAGGCAAGTGGGTAGAGAACAAAGAGAAGCAGCTCCAAGCCCACCAGGCCCACGCGCGGAGGGCAGAGGTACAGGAATCAGCGGAGGAGAGCAAGGAGTGGCAGGAAGGGAGGGAAAAAGCCCGGAGAGATGTCCAGGAACAGACAGAGCAGGGGTTTTCAGAAATAAGGTCACCAACTGAATCAAATGCTCTTGCAGGCAAAATCTGGAAGGAATGACATCTGGCCACTGGACCGAATAACACAACACTGGTGCCTCTGAAACATTGGTGTTTCCCCCAGCATGGCCCCACCCAGATGTGCAACCTACAAGAGGTGACTCCCCAGAAGTGGAGAACAGAACTGTGGCTTCCAGGAGCCAGGCTGGGCTGGGCATTTCAGTTACGCAGGAGGAGGACAGTCAAGAGTCCTGCTGGACAAGACGGTGACTACAGCGATGGATCGCAATTCCTGAAAAATACTTAGTGGAAGTGTTCTCATCACAAAAATGGACACGTTGTGAGGTAATGCACCAGCTAAATAGCTGGACTCAGACATTCCACAATGTAGTACAGCATGTATACTTAAAAATATTATCCTGCACATGGTAAAACATGGCAAAAACATACAATTCTACCTCTCAATTTAAGAAGAAAGAACAAAAAGAGCTATTTCAGCAGAGTGGCTGGAATAAAGCCTGTACAGAGGCGGCCCGGGCCAGCGGTAAAGTGGCACAGTAAGGAGAGAGGAACAGGCTGTGGTTTGGATCAAGAAAGGTTTTTCTTCTTATATTTGGGGGGAGATGAATGCCTGTGAACACAAAGGGTAATAACAGAAAGGGGAACTGATGGCAGGGGAGGAGAAGGGGCTTAAGACAAGCCAGGAACCTGCAGTCTGGAGGGAAAGGAACGGGAGATTTTAGGCAGTGCTTGTGCACCAAGGGGAGGCAGAGCCCCCCTCCTCCACCCTTCTTCTGTCCAGGTTCCACGAGCAGGTTTATAAGATGGAGTAGGAATGAGTGCTCAACTCCAATTTCACTGGGTAAGGAGGAAAAGGATGACAGGAGCGGATGAGAAACAGGAAAGATGAGAGAGGTTTCACTAAGTCCCGAGAACTGAGCCACCACTTTACAATTTTTTTTTTTTTTTTTTTTAGACAGAGTCGCTGTGCGGTGGCATCATAGCTCACAGCAACCTCAAACTCTTGGGCTGAAGTAATTCTCTTGTCTTAGCCTCCTGAGTAGCTAGTACTACAGATGCCCACCACAAGGCCCGGCTAATTTTAGAGACGAGGTCTCACTCCTGCTCAGGCTGGTCTTGAACCTGTGAGCTCGGGCAATCCACCCTCCTCGGCCTTCCAGAGTGCTAGTATTACAGGCATGAGCCACCACACCCGGCCACTTTAGATGTTTTAAAAATAGAAATACTGAGCAGATCTAAAGTGCTTCTGGAGCTGATTAGTTCCTTATATTTTATAATTAGTTAATGTGAAATCCTTTATATAATACTTAAAAATATTATATGTATTAAAGGTTTATTATAGATAATCGAGAAAATATAAATAAGGCAAAAGAAAAGAAAGGTTTACTTTCTTACACATAGTGGTGTTAGAATTTTAATTATAAACTTAGGACATTTCTACCTTTTTGGGTAATCTACCTTTTAACAAGTCTGTGCCCACCTTACTTTCAAAAGCCCCAACATTCATGGATATTTAAAAACAAAGCAACATAAAAGCTTATTAACTACCTTAGTCTAGAACCCAACCATTATTTTGAATATAAAAACAAAGTGGTCTTAAAATCATTTCATTATATAGTAAGTTTTCAAGAAATCAAACTACCACATACACAGAGGGATGATTATACTGTTCTGTTCAAAACTTTGCCAAGAGTTGCTCACCATTTCAAAAGATGAGATCCCTGCTGACAACCTGCTGAGACAGGTGAGCTTCTAACACAAGTCTCCTGCATCCGTCTCCTTCTGTACCTCAGCTTCACTGTGACCCCACACGTACCTCCAGGACCTTTGTCAGAAGTCTTCTAATATAGCCAAGTCTAAGCAGTTGCTTAATTATATGTGCCATATTATATACTATTTTTGTTTTTCCATATACAGTCAGTGCATTATTCTCACTTGGGAATTTTATGTATAGGCAGCTTACATTGTCTATGAACTTTCTTTTGAAAGAATAAAAGAAGCATTAGAAAAATTTCATTATAAATAAGAAGGTATCTCTATGTTATAAATTATTTATTATAAACATCAAAACTTGTATGGTTTTAAATTAAGGACATCAAAGAAACATGATTAGATACCCTAGCTTCCTCTTGATTGAAATACCTACAATACTGTATAATTCACCTTTTCCTAATTCTTTTAAAATGAATCCCAGATGCAGCATGTATGTGAGTAACACCAAGAACACGGACACTGGAGAACAGCAGAAGTCAACTTTTACTATAGACTTAACTTTCCACTTGATGACTAGACAAGGAACAGGGAAAGGGAAGGCTAGGGCCTGCCAAAAGGGAATAAAATATGCGACAGTACCTCTCAATTAAACTGGGGGCCAAGAAAGGCTGTACCTCTCTCTCAAGAGTGAGCAAACCCACTAAAGAGAAAAGAGAAGTATCTGTCTTGAGCTTGGAACTCAGAGTAGGGGGAATTAAAAAAAAATAATGGCTCCTTTGAGAAACAGCAACCACAGGTCAACCATCACCAGAGTGTCTGGTCAAAATTAACACTCAGCAGTGTGGTCAACAAAACCTCAAACAGAGAATTTCAGATGAAGTGGTCCCAGGGGCCATCACCACCTGTACCCTCTAATCAATCTTAATTTCACTGCTGTGTCACAACCAAACATGATGCCCAATCTGATAGAACAAACTGACAGCATCCCTACGAAGCGTTCAAACCAAGGCAGTCAGAAATGATAAGCAATAACCCACCTCCCCCAACCCACTGACCCACAGCCACCAGCATGTGTTTCCCTCTGTGTTTACAGAGTGAGGAACTCAAAGTACAAAGTGGAAGGTTTTTCTGTGCATCACCATGTCTCTAGGGCCCAGCCGGAACAAAGACAGCTGCCAGTAACTAGAAAGGGGGCTAGAAGCACCTGGAGGCTCTTCACTCAAATGGAGAATCACAGACCCTCCTCTGAATGGGAGAAGCACCTAAATGCTGGGAATGTAGCCAGGCGTGGTGGCTCACACCTGTCATCCCAGCACTCTGGGAGACTGAGGCACATGGCTTGCTTGAGCTCACGAGTTTGAGACCAGAGTGAGCAAAACTGAGACCTCATCTCTACTAAAAATAGAAAAACTGAGGCAACAGGATCACTTGAGCCTGAGTTGGAGGTTGCTGTGAGCTATGATGCCATGGCATTATGACAGCCTGAGACCCTGTCTCAAAAAGAAAAGGGGGAAAAAAAAAAAAAAAAAAAAAATGTTAGAGATGTGATTTACAAACACAAACAAAAATGTTTATCTTCAAGCCTATGGAAGTAACGTGCCATGTACAAGAAGTAGATGGGCAATTAAAAGCCACACCAAGAGAAAACACCAGACAAAGCCATTTCACAGGATCACTGGCTCAGCTTCTTCATTATTTCAAGTCATGAATTCAGGGCGAGGGAAAACTGCTCTGCACAAAAGACATAATAACCAAGGCCATGTAATAACTATTTAAATTCTGCTTGAAAGTAGTGTTTTATAAGGGTATTCTAAGGACAACTAAGGCTACCTGAACACAGCTAGGTGGGGGGATTAAAGGAATTATATCTAACTGAGCAAGGTGTGATGACAGAATTGATTATATAAGAAAGGCCCTTACTTTATATAGACACAAACAGAACTATTTAAAGGGGAAATGTTGAGGGGGATTTTGTTGTTTTTTGTTTTTTTTTTAACAGAGTTTCACTTTGTCACCCTAGTTAGAATGCCATGGCGTCACAGCTCACAGCAACCTCAAAATCTTGGGCTTAAGTGATCCTCTTGCCTCAGCCTCCCAAGTAGCTGGGAGTACAGGTGCCCACCACAATGCCCGGCTGTTTTTTTGTTGCAGTTGTCATGGTTGTTTTAGCTGGCCAGGGCTGGCTTTGAACCTGCCAGCCTCACTGTCTGTGGCCGGCGCCCCACCTGCTGAGCTACGGGCACCACCAAGAGGGAAAACGTTACGTCTGTGGTTTAACTTAAAATACTTCCAAGAAAGGAGAAGGGGAAAAAGATAAGGCAGGGAAGCAAATAAGGTAAAATATCAGCAACTGGTTTCAGGGCACGTGAGTGTTCATGGTATCTTTCTGTTTATACGCCTAGTAAATATCTTTTTACAATGAAAATTTCACAAACTAAAACATAAAACATTGCTCCAGATGACTAGCACCCACAGGAAACTGGAAAAAAAACAAAAATTAATCCTTCTGAGAAGACAGAAAGTAAAACCAAGCCTCAGGAAACTGTCCTCAAAAAATAAGGAATGAAGGGAAATAGGAAAATTCTTAGAACTAAAAGAGAACAAAAATAATGCAAATCAAAATGTGAGAGAGTCAGCCAAACCAGTACTTAGGGGGAAAAGTTTAGTTTTGTATTTAGCTTCAAACAAAAAAGGTTCAAATAAGCTAAACACTGACTTGAATGAAAATAAAATAAACATCAGTAAGGCAAAAAAGCAAGGTAAGAGCGAAAATAAATTAAACTTTTTAAAAGAACATACAATAGAAAAGATAAAGAACAAAACTGTTTACGAAAGCTTATGGAAGTTCACACCTATAAGCACTGGGCGGCCCAGACAGGAGGATCACTTGAGGCCAAGAATTCAAGACTAGCCTGGCCAATACAGGGAGACCCTGAGACCTTGTTTCTATAAAATACATTTTTTTATTATTTTATTTTATTTTATTTTATTTTTGAGACAGAGTCTCATTCTGTTGCCCTGGGTAGAGTGCTGTGGCATCATAGCTCATAGCAACCTCAAACTCTTGAGGTCAATCTTTTTGCCTCAGCCTCCCAAGTAGCTGGAACTATAGGTGCCTGCCACTAAGCCTGGCTAGTTTTTCTATTTTTAGTAGAAATAAGGTCTTGCTCTTGCTCAAGCTGTTCTCCAACTCCTGAGGTCAAGCAATCCACTGCCTCAGCCCCCCAGAGTGCTAGAATTATAGACACAAGCCACCTCGTCCAGCCTAAAAACACATTTTAAATTAGCCCACTCTGGCGGCATGCATCTGCAGTCTCAGCTATTCAGGAGGCTAAGGATGACCTGCCCAGAAGTTCAAGGTTACAGAGTGAGACCTTGTCACTAAAATTAAAAAAAAAATTTTTAAAGAACAGACAAAAGAAGAGAAACATTATGCTTTAACTGTGGATGTTACAGAGATAAAAATAATAAAGACTATTATGAACTTTATATTAATAAAGCTGGAAAGATGAAATGGCCAAATTCCAAATACATACAATCAAAACTGACTCAAGAAGAAATCAATAGCTTGAATATGCCTATAGTCACAAAAGAATGGAATCAAAAGTTAAAAATGAGAAGGGAGACAACAGCTAAAAATCAAGAGCGACATAACCCTTTACAGCTTTACAGTCACTTCTACCAACATTCAAAGAAGAGATAATGACTTAACACAAATTCTTTCACTAAATTAAAAAAGAGACTAGTCTCCAACTCATTTACAAAGCTCAAAACACAGATGTCAAAACCTCATAAGGATAATTATAGCTCAATCTCATTCATGAATTTATGATTCTTTTTTTTTTTTTTTTGAGACAAAATCTCACTATATTGCCCTTAGTAGAAGGCTGTAGCGTCACAGCTCACAGCAACCTCAAATCTTGGGCTCAAGTGATTCTCTTGCCTCAGCCTCCCAAGTAGCTGGGACTACAGGCGCCTGCCACAACACCCAGCTAATTCTTTTTTTTTTAGAGGTGGGATCTTACTCTGGTTCAAGCTAGTCTCAAACTCTTAAATTCAAGCCACCTGCCTTAGCCTCCCAGAGTGCTAGGATTACAGCTGTGAGCCTCTGCAGGGGCAATGAATTTACAATTCAAGAAAACTAAATAGGTGTTAGTAAACTGATTCTAGTAAGACATAAAAAAGATAACATATAATGAAGGTAGGCTTATTCTAGTATCGTTTGGTCTAATACTGTTAGAAAGTAATTTATCACAACAGATTATAAACAAAAATAAAAGTGATCTTTCTAATACATACAAAAAGTCTTAAGATAGAATTCAGCACCCTTTGTTGAACTTCCTTAGTCTAACAGTTGGCAGCTGCCCAAACAAACAAAACAACTAACCCAAAAAAAGGAAAAGAAAAAAAGAGGAAACATTACTTTTAATGATGAAATGCTCAAAGCCTTTGTTTTAATTAGGGATAATACAGGAATGGCCATTCTTTTCAAAGAATGTATTTGGAGAGGACAGTCTGCAGAAAAATAAACAAGTGGGAGGCAGTGATTTTTTTGTTTGTTAATGCGGCAGAACTTAAAACTGATGAATGAAAAGAATTAGAATTAAAAGGTCACTGGACACACACACACACAAAGTTAATATACAAAGTCTGTTACATTTAGATATACCATTAACATATACATTAGATATACCATTAACAATGAGAAACTAATTTTTAAAGGACACAATGTACAAGTATAACTCCTGGTCTTTCAGTCGGCCTCAACAAAGCAAAAGACTGTCTAAGTAGTAAGGTTCTTTCAGAAGGGCACATGTGAAATTTACTAAATGTAGAATACAAATGTCTTAACACATTAAGACATAACTAATGTCTTAATATAACTAAGAAAATTCCGTGAAGGCTATGTTAACCTGTTTGATGAAAATATTTCAAATTATATATAAAACCAGCACATTGTACCCCATGATTGCATTAATGTACACAGCTATGATTTGATGAAAGGAAAAAAAAAGGTACTTTTGTTCATTTTATAGTTACTCCTTTGTAAGTACCATCTTTTTTCACAGAAAAAGATACAATAAAAGATCCTATTAAAACAACAACAGAAGACAAAGTTCTTAGCATGGTAAGAAAAGAAAAATAGTATAAGAAAAAGCAAATACAAACAGTCAAGAAAACTCTGAAAAAGAAGGGGAATGAGGATATACCAACCCAGATACTCAAATATACCAGGCCTGACAATTAAGTTGGTGAACCTGCCACTGCACGCCTACGCTAGCAGCTTAGGGAGGTTTCATGACCTTGGTGCGTCACCATCTTACAGCGGTGTTTGGGTTGATGTGCCTGGTGAGGTGCTTGTTTTAGTATATGGTCCCAAGAAGGTGGGAGCTTGCAATGGTTAATTTATGCGTGACTTCGGGAGGTGATTTTTGGATAAAATTAACAATTAAATTGGTGACTGAGTAAAGCAGATTGCCCTCCATTATGTGGGTGGGCCTCATCCAATTAGTTTGATGGACTGACTAGAAAGAAAGGATTAGCCTTCCCTAAGCAAAAAGGAATCCTCCAGCCAATTGCCCTGACTAACATTAATGTAATAAGACCCTGATTAACACAATAGCCCTACACAAGAAAATTCTAGGAACTACGAAGTTCTAGAATAAAATAATTAAGCTGGACTGTATCTCTCTCCATAGACTACAATAAATAGAATGTAAAAATGAATATGTTCAAATACTACAAAATAACATGCACAAATTACTTTATAACCTTGGTCTTTCTAATTCCCGATATAAATAAAATGCAAAGATATCAGAAAAACAGATTGATAATTTTCACTACATAAAAACTGAGAAAAAAGAAAATGCTTTTACGTGGCCAAAAAACTGACATAATTAATGTCAAAAGACAAATGGCAGGATATGGGGACAGTTAGTAATGCATATCGCAGACAAAGGCCCAATCTCTCTGGTAAAGAGTTTTGTAAATCAAAATTTAAAAATCAAAAACTAAATAGAAAAAGTTCAAGATAAAAAGATATGAATTAATAGTCCAGGAAAAAAGAAACACAAGTGCTTTTAAATATGTCAAATGATGCCCAACATCACTCATATCAAAAGTAAACTAAAACTTCATTACAAGTTGAATGTCTCTCATCTGAAATGTTTGGGACCAGAAATGTTTCAGATTTTGGAATATTTGCATATGCATAATGAGATATCTTAGAAACAAGACCAAGTCTAAAGAGGAAATTCATTTATGTTTATTATATATACATATATTCTTACATACACGGCCTGAATACACGTTAATACAAAATTTTAAATAACTCTGTGAATGAAACAATGTGTGTTTTGACTATGACCCATCGCATGGGGTCAGATATAGAATTTTACACTTGTGGCATCAAGTTGGTGCTCAGAAAGTTTCAGATTTGGGAATATTTCAGATTTTAGATCAGGACTGTTCGCACATTGGCAAAAACCCAGAAGCCGTGTAAAACCAGCACATGTGTAGGGAACAGGTCCTCTCACACATAGATGGTGGGAGCATAAATTGGTGCAGCCTCTTCAGGGAGCAATCTGGTAATGTGTGCTAGAAGCACATGCCCCTTGGCCGAGCAGCGTCACTTCTAGGAAGTTACTCTCCAGACAGTAGTGCCCACTTAGGAAACAACACATATGCAAAGTTTATCATGGCAGCCTCGTCTCAACTGCAAATACCTAGAAATAAGCTAAATGCCTATCATAGAGAAAAGCTAAATGAATACATTATGTCTATAAAATGGAATGAAGCTACAATGAGAATGCGGGCTAGCTCTCTGTACTCCTTTGGAATGATCTCCAGATGATACTGTATATTTAAGTGGGTACAAGAGGGGGTGCTAAGGAACAGAGGCGTGCAAATAGTCTATTACACTATATGTCCACCATTGTTTATGTGAAAATGGAGTAAAAATTAAAATAGGGCATATATGGTATTGTGCTTCTTCATATATAAAGACCACAATCGACTAATGAAGTGGTTACCTGGCAAAGGGTGGGACGTGGTAAAATGGGCAGGGACAATTAAGAAGGAAAAGAGACTTTTCTCTCTATACTTTCCTCATACTTTACAATTTTTGAAATCTGTGCACCCGCTAACTAATCAAAACATTAAATGTTAAAAACGTTAAAGACAAATGATGTGTCTTAATGGAACCTTAAAATTACCTTCCTATCAATTATGTTAACAAAAACACAAAGAATTTTTGCTGACTAATTTCCATCACATAAAAACAGACAAAAGGGTGACTGCAGAAAGGAAGGTACCGATTGTTACAAACTACTGGCTGATGAAATACGGTTGAGTTTCTTACGATTTTAAATGTAGATAAATTCAGCATTATCAATGCTTATTAAAATTTGGCTAGATTTTGATACTTTTCTATTGGTAATTTTTACTATGTTTTAGGATAAATTTGGGGGAATTATTTTGGTTTTGAGTTGCTAAACCTATCTACAATGCCAGATTTCATTTCTTAGGGAAACTTTTCCAAATCTGTCTATCCATCTAACCCCTGAACAAGGACTGTCACTGACAAACCAGGCCATTTGTTCGGCCACCTAAATGTCTCTAATTTCCACCTCTCTGTCACACAATAGTTTAATAAATCTTAAAAAGTACTCAAGGTATTTTATAGCTAGAAAATAGAATACAAGAAAAAACTTCTAGTATACTTTGAAAAATGTACTCAGAATACACAAAATTAAAATTTACATTAAAAAAATCATAGTTAACATATAATCATACAATTTATCGTCAATAGAGTAGGATTAATCAAAGAATAAGATAGCCCTAAACTAAGCACATTAAAATAGTATTCATTAACAAAAGGATTTTACCTGTAGCATGCTTTAAATATTTAAATGTGAAAGATATTAAATAAGTAATTGCCATGTGCTCGAAGTCATCAGTGAATGCTTCATAAAGGAAATAAATTTTGAGCTTGGTCTTGAAGGAAATGACAGGCACTCAGAATCCTTAATCAAATTGGTTTTACAATCAGATTCATTTCAGTGCACTGAAGTAAAATGAGTAATGTAATATCTCTATTGAGTCCTTAAATTTTGATGACATGACAAAACATTCTATGTCTACAGATAAGTTCACTAAGGCTCTGAAAGCCCCTTGGAAAAGCCTATAACTTTATCAAAAATCCAGATACACGTCTCTCTCATTTAAAGAGAGTTGATATTAAAGTGTTTTAAAATTGTCACACACTTTAGTAAAAGACTTCACCAGATAACTCTGTACATATTTGAAATAACGCATATCCCTACTTCTGCAAACCCCAAATACGAGTATTTATGCTGCTTAACGTCACCAGTCTCTTCAAGCCATATAAGAAGCCCTTTATAAAAAGTCAGTGCCACATGTGTTCATCCCTTCTTCACCACCCTGACCCCACAAAAGAGAAAGAGAAGACAATATTAAAATGGAAAGTTGCATTTTGATGCTTATGCCTAAGTGCTATGGAAGTTTTATCAGGCTCCTTTTCATGTCACTAATGAACGACAGTCTCTAAAACAAAATGAAAGTGAATCATTTTACCAAATACAAATGTACTGTTTTTCTATAAATCATGTAATCTGTACTATATACCCCCAACAAGCTAGAAGAGTATTTAACGAGGCTAATTTAAACTAGAAATTGCTTAATATATTTAAAGTACATGATTCCCTTTAGTATTTTAATATATTACAATTGGAGTGATTATCTGTTTACGAGCTAATTTAAGGAGAATAACACTGTAAAAAGCATCAATGTTTTGATGCAGTAGCACTTGCCATTAAAACAAAAACAAAAAAGGTCATGATAAAAATACCATGCATGTGCTAACTAGCGGGATTAAATGATTTATAAAACCTTCTCCTGAATAAGCCTTTACAAAGCAGCATAGTACTTTCTTGAAAGATTCAGAACACAAAGGACAGAGAACAAGAAATGACTGACGCGCTCTGCTGTCACTAGCCAGTAATCCAAGCAGCTATTGAACTAGTCATTCTTCCCACCCTTCAATCTCAAAACACGAAGGGACGGAGGGAATTTAGATTAGGTTTGTAATTTTGCATTTTCTCAAAACTACATTTTCTTTCACTGAGAACATAATTTTTAAAACAAAACAGGAAGATGTTTCAGAGCCCAGTCTGCCTGGGAGAAGAAAGCCGAGCCCCAGGAGCAGTGCGCTGTGCTCACCTGCTGCGGCTGGTACCTCTGCGACTGGGACGGCAGATACTGCGCCTGGGGCGGGAGGTGCGGGGGCTGCGGCTGCGGGCTGTAATACGGTTGTGGCTGTTGGCCCTGCTGGCAGTAACCACTCACACCTTGCTGTCCATACTGAGGTGGCATCTGTCAAAAAGTCAAGCAAAACAAATGGAAAAGTCAAAATGTGCAATTAAGTGAAATCACATATGGTTTCAAGTCAGCAACATGAAGGGGCTCTCTGCTGAGCAAGTGCATTCAGTATTTTTAATCCTCCCTTCATTAGATAAGTTGACACGCTGCCTTCTATTCACATACCAATCAGTGAAGTCAAAAGAATTTGCCTTAAAAAATGATCATACCTTATCAGATACTAACTATTGATAATATCATAAAAAATCCAGTGGGGGAGGAGGGGCTCCTAACACTGACATTAAAAAATGTCTGCTAAGAAAGTCAAGAAGCATTACATTAAATCCATTCGCATAGAACAAGGAAAATTAACATGAACTCAAACAGTCCAAGTTCACTGAGATTAGGATGCTTGTGTTTTGGGTGCATTATGGTGCATGCTCTAAGTTCAGAACAACAAAATTTAGAACGTCCTGACTGCATTTGTAGCAGATATACGCCAGTTATATTAACTATTCCATTTATTATTTTTGCTACTGATAGTATTTTCTCAGTTGATAAAATAAGTAACAACATAAAGCAAATCGTACTATGCTGTAAATACCAGAAATAGAGAACAATATCCTAAATTGGTCTTCTACATTTCTAACTTACATAAGCCCAAGAATCCTTGAAAGCATTGTTCAGGGATAAATCCCTCCTCATGCAATAAATATACCATTGAGAGTATTTTTAGATTTTTTTTTTTTTTAATGAGAAACCTATTAACTTTTTTTTCTAGTTGCAAGAGAGCAGGGAAGGAAAAGAGAGACAAGATACAAGTTCAGCAGGAAGCACCCCCACGAGAGATAGACATCCTTCTGTTTAATATCACAACCTGGTCCACTCAGAACCCCAAGAACCTGAGCACCCCAGAAGCCCACACGCTCAAGAAAGCAATGGCAGCACCAGATAACACTTAGACCCAAACTCACCACAGAAATACTAACCAAGGAAGAAGAAGGAATCGTGGAGGAGGAAAACATAAGAACATTCAGCCTCTCAACAAATTAGCACAGTAATTCATAACACATATAATGGAGTAAAAGGAAAACAAAAGTTCGTATTTCTTTCCATTTGATCCAGATTATTTTTAAGACCTACCTGCAACGATCAGAACAAATGTGGCCACAAAGGCTCACAACATCTCCTGCACACTGAGGCGAAGTTGTCGGAACAGACAAGTTTACACTGAAACCCATTTACCAGCACAGTTGAGTTCTTTGCTTTTATTTATTTTACAGCTTGATATCTCATAATGAATGTATGTCCCTGCCATAAGCCAAGCCAACAAATTTCCATGATACAACTCCACATGCTAGAATACCATATACCACAACACACGTCCTCCCGTTCAACACCCATATGTCTGACTTGATATCTAATACTATATTTCACACAAGCATCTCTGCAGTTTGATTTGAAGCAGTTAGGATAACACTTCTGCCAGTGTTAAAATGACTGTAAGCTCAGTCAGCGCAGCCAGCAACTCCCCTCTGAATTGTGCTTTAATATGTTGACTCTCTGGCTTTACAGAATCCTCACACACAATATGCAAGTGTTGTTCAGGGAGGGGACTCTGTTTTCTAAGCCAGACAACAACAGGACAAATTCAGGAAACTAACACTGGAGCAGCCACAAACTTACCAGGATCTTTTATTATCTATTCCAAGTCTGGAAAATCTGACAGCAGGTCGTGGGGCAGGGAGGACAGGTGGGACCATGAGCTGCTCTTGCACAGAGTCCTAGGCACAGTCATCTAAAACACCTGCTTGGGAGTTTTTATTTGTGTCTTCCACAATTAAAAACCAATTTGCTATCCTTTTTTAGATACATGGTCTCCTTCATTTATTTGGGCTCAAATTCACCGGCACCTCACGCTCTGTAGCTGGGGGAGAGGAAACCCACAGGCACCCCCCAGACCTGGGGCCCAGGGCCCAGCAACCCGACCAACCTTAAATGGAAACCACCCAAGAACAAACTGCCAAACTCTTATTTAAAGATTCACTGAGTTAGAAATGTATGGAATCAAAATTGTGTGAATATGGTCAACTAGTAACTACATTTACCTTACATTTGCAACTGTAAAATTGGGCTGCTTTCTCTAGTAATTCATATCGAAACTGTACCCAGGAACACAATACTCCAACCTGGAAGTCTGTACAGATACTATTATTATTATTAAACTAACAGTTGGAGTGCTATCTCTAAAATATTATTTCTTGAGTGTTAACTTTAAAACCCAGTTTCTCAATATAATACCTCAGCTGCCTGAAACTAAAGTCTAATTCTTAAACAGTCATTAGCATTCTTGTTTTAACCCATTTAGATACACACTGCTTCCAAACCTCTCCTCTATGACTTTCGGACTTCTTAAACCAAACAATCAGTATTAAGAAACATAAATTGACAGGTTGAACCACCAGCCTCTGCCAGAAGCTCCAGTAAGTTTATGTTTCCGCCGCTTGGCCCTGGCTCACAGGCACCCAGACACTCACCTGTCCTCCAAGCTCAATCCTCAACCCCAACCTGCTGAGGCCTGAAAAACCCACACCCCTTGTTAAAATGATGACCGCCCAGAGGACAATTCCAGGAGGCCTGCACATGAGCTTTACAGTCTTCTCAAGCTCTGTGAAACCCTTTTGGGCTGCTAAGAGCTTTTCTGTTGATCTCTTAGCTCTTAACAATATTAAGGATAACTAAGATTACCAGACTGTTGCAAGCAAATGAAATTTCACCAACAGCTCCCGAGTGCCAGGGGCAGGTGCAGAGAATTGGGGTACAAAGCTCTTCTAACTGGGTGGAACCCCTCCCTGAGCAGCCTGGCTACCTGGACACAGCCCCCATCACCAGTCTTCTCAAGCCACACCCACTTCATTCACCACAGGGGAGAGGACATAAGTTGGTTAACCCCTTAACTAGGTGTCCATGTGTTTACTGTCCGTCCTCATCAGCAGAATACAAGCTCTGGAGGCGCACCCAAATTCATGGTGTGCCTCCAGGAAAGGGTGCAAATGTCAACAAACATTTGCTGAAGGAGTGAATGGCCTTCAGTGGGTTATTAAAACAAGCTCTTCTCATGTAAAAACTAATCAAGGAGTGCTACTATGTGGAGATCACTGGAACCACACGAATTTGATACACATGGGTCGGCTTCACCCACAGCCAAAAACAATGAATCTTACACCTATACTACCCTCAGCACATGGTGCCCTTAGCTATAAACTGCCCTCCCTAGTTTAAGTCCTCACTGCCCATCAAATGTTCTGTGCCTTTAGTACAGTGTGAATTTTTTTAAAATAGCACTAAACTAAGTGGAAATCTCCAGAAAATGCTTGGGATTAGAACTTTTAGATATTTAAAAATAAGAATTTATTTCACTCGTTTCTAAATAAGGAGGACCTTTAAATGGTACCGTGAGCACACACCACAAAAAGCATATTCCAATTTTCAAAGAAATGTGAATGCTTCCAAACATGATTGGAGAAAGTATAGCTAAAAATGATTCACTCGCTTTATTTATTTTAGAACCACCCTAATTAGGACACAGTATTAACCTTCGCAGCTCTGTATCGTTTTAAATGTGCGGGACCTAGGTCCCATTTATCATTTCACCATACGCAACTTTAATGAAACAACCTAAGTTTATCTCACATTCCACCCACCCGACCCCCCCACCCTCGCCTTCTTCCTTCTAATGAAGTTTTGGAGAGTTCTCATTAGATGCTTCCACCGTGACCAAGCAAAGCAGCTGGTGATACACAGGAAACCCCACCGTGTCCCAGGAAGGATGTTCAATGCAGTCCTGTTTACAGTTACCAGATTAAAACACCATCACTTCAGCAAAGGAGGTAAATGAGGAAAATTAACTCCGTTATAGTCAATTAAATTCTTTGAAGTAGTAAAAAGGAGAGAATAAGATCACGTGTCAAGATGGTTCAAATTTAAAACATAAAATGTTAAGTTAAAAAAAAAAAAAGGAAAAAAGGGCAGAGATGACGTAACAAGAATCATTTTGGATGTTTACCTCGTTCAGCACTTTGGGAAACTTCCTTTAATCTTCAATTTGGGGTTTTTTGCTTAGAGCTACTAAAAAGGTCGTAATACCTCAATTCGCAAGAAAGAACAGCTAAGTAATCAAGAAAATGCCTCCTCTTGAAACAGATACAGCGCTCGAAACAGAAGAGATAGGAAGGAGTGAGACTAATACAGAATCTTAAAACCCCGTGTACAATGATAAAAAGGGGAATGTCAGAACGCTTGGGAAGTACTAGAGAGTTGAGAAAATTAAAGAAATGTGCAAGCTGGATTGTCCACAAAATGAAATCACCGAAGTAAATGCAAAACAAGACAAATTCCCACCGAATTCAGAGAAAAGGGGAAAAGAAATCGAGATAAGCAAAGAGGAGAAAAGGAGCAATCTAAAGGGCCGATCCAGGAGGCACAGTCTACGAGTAACAGGTCCACCTGAAACAGAAGACAAAGCAAACAGAGCCAAAACAATAATTAAGGAACTAATTGAAGAAAATTTTCCAGAACTGAAGAATGAACTAGATTTATAAGGAGAAACAGCTCACAGGGTCCCTTTAAATTTTAACAAAAAGAAAGCAATTCCTACACATACCCTTGTGACATTTTTTAAATTTAAAGGATAAAGATAAAATTCTGCAAGCATCCAGAGAAAGCAGGTTACCTATAAAGGAACAAAAATCAGGCTGACCTCAGATTTTTCTCTAGCAACTCTAAATGTCTGAAGACAATGGAACAACATCTACAGAATTTTAAAGGAAAATAACTTTGAGTCAAGAATTATATACCCAGCCAAGTTATCATTTCTGCATGAAGGCAACTGGATGACATTCTCAGATATGCAGGGGTTAAGAAAGTATATCAATCAAGAACCTTCCTTGAAAAGTCTGCTGTATGGTTTACTGCAGCCAGAAGAGAACCAGAATTAAAATAAATAGCTTGAGTAGGGAGGTAGTTGTCAGAAAAAATTAATGGTAAGCATTAAAACTAGCTAAGGATCCTTAGTGGTCTATTGGTAAAAGAAAAAAAAAACTAGTTAAGGAGCATGAAGTTTAAAGTGTTACATGTAGAGTATTAAAACTAAATACAAAAATAAAAATGTAAGATGGGTCTAAAATTTAAGTTTAGATCAGTTTAGAAAGGAGGAAAAGGCATGTCAGATATTGAATATATTGGCATATTGGACAAATAAATACCATTTTATTTTCAGCGGGTTGTACTGTAGATAAAGACAAGAATGTTCTTAAGCTAAACATACAGAAAATAGAAGACGTTTGTAGACAGGACTTACTGACTAAAGGCATTCTAAATGTTAATCCATCAAAACTGGAAAACAGTCTCTACAGGTTTTTCCTCCTTTCTTTTAATTATAGGGAGGGAGGAAGAAGCAAGTTTGTCCATCACGTTAATCTTGATACTCCATAGTGTTAAAAGAAACTTCCAAGTCACCAACTAGGGAGGGAGGTGGGTAAAACCTTGTCATTTGTACATGTTGCCTGGGGAATAACAACGGTTACTGCTTCACATAGTAGTTAATATAAGTAAATCTGACATCGAAGTAAGTGTTAGGAACAAAAATAGAAAATAGAATTATCAATTGTTTAGATTATGGAGAAGGTGGTAAGGAAACAAGAAAACAGCAATAGAAAAACAGGAAGAAAGCATCACAATTAGCATATAATAGATTGACAGACGTACAGTTGAGTTAAACTCAGAAACCAGTTAACTATCCCTATTTAAAAAAAAATTGAAATTCCTTCAAAAATTAGTCTTCTTAGTATACCCACATTTGTATAAAACAGAATAAAAGGATTTAAAGACAATGGAAATTATAGGTCATAGAAATAGGAATAGCAACATTTTTATTAGAATCCAAGCATGTACCATATTCTGTGTAACATACAATACAGGAAATAATATTTAAGAGACTTTATGTGATAAATAACATGGTATTCATATGCAAAATAAATGTTCCACATCTTAATGTGGGTTATAGTTTTATGTAAATCAATACACATGTATTTAATAACACGTACATATAAAATATAGTAAATTTTATGTACTTAAAATTCACTGAGTTAATCCTTCAAATAAAGAGAGTATACTACATATAAAGGGGGAAAAAGAAAGCAAAAAAGATTAATGCAGTGTCCTACCATTTGTATAAATTAAGACATAAAATACTAGCGTATATTGCTTATGAACACATACATAATAAAAATATAGAAATATGCTTTGGCTGAGTGTGCTGGTGTGAGCCTATATTCCAACTACGTGGGAGGCTGAGGCAGGAGGACCACTTGAGCCTAGGAGTTTGAGGCTGCAGCGATCTATTACAACTAAGATCATACCACTGCACTCCAGCCTGGGCAACAAAGCAAGACTCTGTCTCAAAAACAAAACAAAAAACATGCACTGAAAAGGAAATATGCAATTCTCGAGAGTAAGGGTTAGGCAAATGTGGCAAAAATGTTCACACCTATAAACTTGGTATGGTTACACAGGTGTGTCTATTCTATTTGTTTCTGTACTTTTCCAAATGCTGAGATTTCACAATTTTACCCTCTATAATGAAGCTCTTGCCGCCACTCAAGT
Organism: Loris lydekkerianus; assembly: GCA_963574355.1. Classification (NCBI taxonomy): domain Eukaryota; kingdom Metazoa; phylum Chordata; class Mammalia; order Primates; family Lorisidae; genus Loris; species Loris lydekkerianus. The sequence goes on from CAUYPK010096576.1 coordinate 48,769, forward strand.
CCAACTGCCCCAACAAGGAAGAGGCCCTGGGAGTTCAAGACGCACAAGGCAGGGTGCCAGAGAACAGGGCTTCAGTGTGCCGCTTTATTCAAATAGGCCCCACCAAGACTCTGCTCAAGACACCTCAACCCTGACAACAAGACCAGGTTCCCTAACTTCTTCCTTCCACCTGGGACAGACTAGGCCAAAGACTTCATCATGGTCTTCTCCCAAGGGAGGGTGCCCTGCAGGCTGGTAATTCTCCAACAGAAAGGAATTCTGCAAGCATTTCCCTACCAGCCCCATGGGGGGCACTAATTCTGCAAGATATCTCACAGAAATGAGTTCTGTAGTCAAAAAAGTTTGAGAAATAACCCTACTAATAAAAATAAAACATAATTATATGAGCATATTAAAGGATCTGTGAAATCCTTTAAAAATGTTAGGAAGGCTATCTGCCTTTATTATTTTTATTTATTTATTTATTTTAAATTCAGGATTTGTCAAACTTATCTGACCACAAGCACACCATCCAACCTCTGGAATGTAAACTCTGCCCAGGACAGCACAGCTAGCTCTGTTCATCACTACAATCAGAACTCCTGGCCTCAGTGAGTGGTTCTTGACTGAACCTCCTAAAAGCAGTATAAAATCACACATCACAACAATGCAAACATAAGAACTTCTTCTGCCCTGAGCTAACCAACAGTCCAGTCCGATGCTCTACCTTCAGGCCATCCAGCAAAGCCACCTGGAACAGGTAACTGAACCCTCCCTGACGCGAGCGACCAATGTAGGACACTAGAGCACCCCCAGTTTCTATCACGGAGCAGTTTCCTCTGCACACCTGAATCTATTGAGACAATCAGTTTGTGCCCCTTTTGGAGGAAAACAATTTAAGAACAAAAGAAATATTTGACACTGTCGTAAATTTATCACAGACATTTAATGTGGTGAAAACGCCCCACTTCTGAATTCTAACGTTAATTTTTTGCTGTGTAATGTAAGAATCAGCTCTTTCCTTATCTTTGAGGTTCTAGTTTAAAGACCTATTCTTTTCTTACTGTGCTAAAATATACATAAAATTTACCATATTAAGTATACATTTCAGTGACATTAAGTATAGACACACTATTGTGCAAATGTCACCACCAGAATTTCATCATCCCCAAATTGAAACTCTGCGCCCATTAAATAATAACTCCACTTTCTTCTCTCCACCTCAGCCCCTGGCAACCATTATTATGCACTTTCTGTCTACAGAAGTGTTACTCTTCCCACGTGGTGTAAGTGGAATCACACACTGTTTGTCATCTGGGGCATAGCTTATTTCACTTAGCAGAATGTTTTCAAGGCTCCTGTGGGTGCGTTGCAGCACCGTCCGCACATATCGTGTTCGTTCCTTTCTAAGGCCACTGAATGGATATACCTTACATTATCTATCCATCCACCCACGGATGGACACGGGTTGTTTCCAACTTTCAGTTATTGTGAATAATGCTGTTCTGAATATAGGTTTACAAATACCTCTTCAAATCTTTGCTTTTACTTCTCCAGGTATGTCCCCAAAGTGGAATTCTTGGATATGGGAATTATATGCTTAATTTTTTGAGAACTACCACACTGTTTTACACAGTGTCTGCGTCATTTTACACTTCTACCAACAATGCGCAGGGCTCAGATTTTCTAGGGTTTTTGATAATAACCATCCCCGTGGTTATGAATCGGTATCACACTCATTGTGATTTCCATCTGCACTTCCCTAATGATCAGGAATGTTGAGCATCTTTGCATTTGTATGTCTTCTATGGGAAAATGTTCATTCTAATCCTTTGCCCACTTTTTGATTGGGTCGTTAGTGCTTTCTATAGTCAGGACATGGACCTTTCATCAGATGCAGGCCCAGCACATACATAGAGTTCTTGGGTGCACAAAAGGCTTTAATTTTGAGATAAGTCCGGTTTGTATATCCTTTCTTTTGTTGCACATGCTTTTAGTGACATATCCAAGAAATCACTGCCAAATTCAATGCCATGAAACTTTTCCTGTATGTTTGATTCTAAGAGTTTGTTTTTTGGTTTTTTTTTTTAGAGACATAGAGTCTAACTATGTCGCCCTTGGTAGAGTGCCGTGGCGTCACAGCTCACAGCAACCTCCAACTCCTGGGCTTAAGCAATTCTCTTGCCTCAACCTCGGGAGTAGCTGGGACTACAGGTGCCCACCACTATGCCCCCAGCTATTTTTTTGTTGCAGTTTGGCCGGGGCCAGGTTTGAACCACCACCCTCGTCATATGGGGCCGGCTCCCTACCCACTGAGCCACAGGCCCTGTCCTTCTAAGAGTTTTATAGAATGTTTTAGTTCTTATGTTTAGGTCTGTGATATAAGTTAACTCTTCTGTACGACATAAGGTAAAGAATTCAGTTTCATTTTTTTTAACAAGACCTATTTTTTTTTTATTCCCCATAATTTTCACATTAGATTTGGATCTTTTTGTTCTAAGAACAGTTTGGTATTTACACTACCCTTAAGAACTATATATTTTTTTAAATAAAAACTATATTAAATACAGTATTAATACCGAAGAACTATATTAAATGTGAGCACCTAGATACTCAACACATTGTATAATGTTTATATGAAGTTCAAAAATCAGACAACATTAATTTATTGTGACAGAAATCATAACAATGGTCATGGGATATGGAGACTGGCAAAAAAGAAGGATGAAAGAATTTTCTGGGAGTGATGGAAACAGTCTCTATCTTAATCAGGGTGGTGGTTTCAGGAACGTACATTATTTGTCAAAACTCAAGGAACTGTACACTTAAAATCAAGGCATTTTACTGCATATAAATTATGCCTTAAAAATACTGGTGGAATCTTTGTATATATTTATTTAAACTGTTGACTATCATGGTTTTATAGTTTTATAACTTATTTTAACATATTTATGCTTAAAGCATTCCTGCCTTACTTATGTCTAGAAGTAAATTTTCCGTTTGATAAGTAAAAGACTGTTCCTAGATGATGTTCTCCTTTTATATAACCAGATTGAACATACTAAAATCATCACTGTGTGTACACAACTGCAAAACATCAAAGGTGAGTCACAATATATAAAAAGACAACATAACATCCCTTTGACCCATTATTGTACTTTTTGTAATTTATCTTAATAAAAAGCATGAAACAAGTATGCAAATATTTGTGTAGCAAGGAGTTCACTGCAGTCCCACTCAAAAATATGGAAACAACCTACATGTCTAAATGCCCATGAAGGGAAATGGTTTAAAAAAAAAAAAAAAAAAAAGAGGGGAAGAGATTCAATAAAATACTATATAGCCATTAAAAAGAACAATTCTCATTAAAGATAATAACATTTAACAGCATAATGAAATAATATATATACAATATATATAATATAATGCTAATTTTAAATACAAAAACCTGTATGTGGCTGTGTGTAAAGAATTAATAGCCTCATAGAATATACCGTACATACTCGAGTATAAGCTGAGTTTTTTCGGCACAAAATTTGTGCCAAAAAACCCAAACTCGGCACAAATTTTGTGCCGAAAAAACTCGGCTTATACTCGAGTATATAGGTATACCAAAACACCAAAATGTTATTATTTCTTAAACCAACTCACAGTTTTTCATGAATCTAGAAAAAAATGTGATTTGTTTTGGATTATTTATTGCAATGTCTCTCTAGGAGTCATTGAAAAGTATATTATAACAATTTATATTTAACAGAAGGAAACTCCTTAATTTTTGTTGTTGTTGTTTTTTTTTATCATAGTTTTGAACCCCTCCAGGTAAATTCTACAAAATGCAAAGGCAAAAATGAGAAGGCAAAAACCATAAGAAAAATCTTAAACTTACAATAGCTCCATTCAAATGTGGCAAATGCTGCTGGTTTCTGATTTCACAGAAAGATCAAACGCTTTTTCATGCATAAGAGACAGACAGAAAATTCCCCACAGCAAGGAATTCATCAGATGCTAAGCTGATGCGTCATTGAACCAACTGCATGAGGAAATTTTATTATGTCAACATGTCCAGTCAAAAATAATGTGCTGGAAGGTAATAAATAAAGTTTACAGGGTCGAGATATTACAACTGTTCTACATTGTATAGTCCCTTAAGCTAAGTTCCCAATTGAGATTTCTAAACAACTTAAGCACTTCGTTTCCACTTTCTTATTTTTAAAAAGAAAAATAAATCTTGTCTTTAGGCTTGTCTAAGGAAAAAATTACTCCGTAATTTCCAAAAATTAGTCTTTCATGTTTAAGAAATGACGGTCAACTAACATATATTGAGCTCTTACTGTACGCCAAAGCTAATAAGCTCCTTCCAATTCTGTCCAGCTTCCCTTGAGCAACAGAAAAAAGATGACCCGAGTTGGGCAAACTGCCGGGTATTCAAGGGTCCGGCAGCGTCTTACACTCAAAGACAGGTCCACATGATCAGCCACACACAAGCTACCTGCGTACATCTCGCGTTGCTCTGGAGTCCACTCTCATTTTTGTCAGCGTCCTAGTTCCTCACAGATAACTTCCAGGCCGTGAACACTGCTGGGTTGTTGTTTTTTGTTTGTTTGTTTGTTTGTTTTAAAACAGACTGAAAACTAACATATTAGTTTAGAAATTTTTAAGAATTCATATCAGAAAATAAACATACTTTTTTTATTTGTGAAATGACACTGAAAAGTTCTCTCTTTTTATCAGTAATAAATGTTTTTTCACATTATTTGTTTTAAAAACTGCCCTTAACAGGTTACATACAATATAAGATTATAAAGACATGAATACAGTGAAATACTATATATACAAACCCTCTTGGATTTCTTCACAATTATTAATTGCCTACCAAATTTCACTGCTGATTCTAAGCTCGACTAACTGTTCTATATTTAGCAAATCACAGCTTAAGTGAATACTAGGTCAGACCAGTGCGCTGCAGAGTGCACATTCCATACAGCTGTGGGAACTAAATGGCAGTGCCTCTCATGACCTCAATTTCCAGAACTCAGGGATATGTCCTGAACAGCCTTTATTTCCTCTTAATAACCATTATGAATCTATTATCCGTGAATTTATTTATACCCTTCTTAAATTAATTTATATTTCCACTCCATGCTATCTAGATCTTTAGGGTAACAAGTTCTGCAACATTATTATCCATTTTGTAAAGTGGTACATCCTTTAGTTTTCACAAAATTAACTCCTTCAAGCTTCAAGGAGTACAGCCCAACTCTGGTATTGAATTTGATTAACAAACGTATGGCCACCCAATGCAAGTCAATCACATCTGCCAAAGCCTTTATTTTACCAGAGGGATCCCCTGTCAAGTACTATCTACACCACTGAGTGTCTTGACGATTTTCATTGCCTCATCTAAACCGCTTTCACTCCCTTAGTCTTTACTGTGAAACAGCAGCTGAAATAGTACGAATGATTCCAAAGGCCCAGCAAGCATGCCTGTACCCAAGGGTAAGATTACTCTTCTGGTTACCTTTAAAAAGAAACCTCTGATATACACACATTTAGTGTTCTTCTCTCCCATCTAACTACAGATGTGTTCACCTTTCCTTCCAGGTCAGCCAATTAGAGGAGGTTTTACTTAGGTATTCATAAAATGCAGCCATTCACTGGCAGTAAAATGCCTGCTCTCATTTACAACCAGTGTTGAACTAAAGTCTTACTGTACACAAAATTAACACACAAGTGTATAATTGTAGTTTTATGCTCAAGTGCCCTAATTATGCACTTTAAAATGCTTTCTTCCCAAGGATTCATCGAGGGCTTCAATACCACAGATCCATAAAGTCTACAGTGTGTTTTCTGACAAAATAAGAACATAACAGGAAAAATTTGCAGCTTCTGAAGCAAAAGAATGTGTGTAATATACAGGATGATAAACCTTATTCTAACATTTTTAGCTAAAAAAAACTGCGTATGTTCAATGTACATAAATTTGGTATGGTGGGGAAGTGAGCCTAAGAATACTGCCATTTCTTAAAGAAAACAGAACTAGTGTATTTTTTCCTTTGTAAACCATCTCAGGGGTGGAAACCATGTTTATTAATATTTAAACGTGTGATCTTGCAAACCATGTTCATTAATATATAACAATATAAGCAGAAAAGAATCCTTAACAGTAAATGAAGCCACACTAATTTCTAATGTGGAAGCTTCGATATCTAAGTTACCAATATTTGCATTTAAAAAAACTAAAAGTAAGTGTTTTCTATCCCAGACATATGAGTCATTTTTACATGAGAGAATCAACTATGGAAGTGCACAGCGATGACTTCACGGAGCTCTACTCCTGCAGAGGTCACGTATGCAGAAGGCAATCACAGTAATAAACGGGTGGATTCTGCTCCCAGGAGCAACGTGCTCCTTGCTGCCCCTCACAGGGTCTGACTGCCTGCAGCCACAGAAGTGCTGTCCCAGAAAAGCACACGGGGGATGTCATGTATTTAGTGATGAGTCCATCTCACTGGAAAGCAGTGTGGATGTCCCATCTTCCTTGTTATATTATTCCTCAAACAGTAACAGGTAATTCCAAATCAGTAAATACGATCTTTGAGTTGTTTCCATTTTTTAAAAATGAAAAAGATTACCAAATCAAAAGTCAAAACAGCATAACAGTGCTTCACACATGTTAGAACAGCAGGGTTTTCTAATAAGACTTTAAAATAAGTGTCAGGCAGCAGTATGTTCATGTTTTTAAAAACCACCCACTTGGTCAGAAGCACATGGTAAGGACACCATTTACTACGGAGTAATAGAAAAAACTTAGGAAGCAGAATGGGAGGGAATTACAGAGGAGCTTCTTGCTTATCTGCCCTTCTGGCCAGAGATTTCTATTTTTATAAAGCACAAAAAGAGGAGCCAGGAGCTAAACCATTTTCCTATATAAACCCAGCTGACAAAACGGATGTGCCAAAGGGGAATTTCAGAGAATTTTAAAGAGATAACCTTTGCTGAGGCTGCAATGTCAACTTGGTAACCGCATGACTGCAACATGTGCAGTGAATGCGAGATTGAAAAGACTGTTCTCTTGGAGATAACTGGGAGGGCTGAGGTGGGAGGGTACCGAAAACAGGAACTCACCAGCAGAATAGAATTTCAAGAGCCAACAAAGAGTCAAGCAACTGGCATCTTCTTGTTCAGAAGGAGAGCTCAGTGGTGGGGACCGTATGCCACAAACATAAACTACTCATTCAGGCCTGTGCACCTGTGTGCATGGTTTTTAAATACAGCCCTTGAAATCACTTCTTCTTTCTTTTTAAATGAAAGATGGGGGGGGGAGGGGCATGGTTGTAAGTTACCAACAGTCTACAGCCCTCCCTCTGAGGGTGAGAGGGCCGTTGGCTGCTTCACTATCCCTTTTCTCTCCTGCCAAAGGTGGGTGAACGATTTTGGTAACTAAGCTGATGAAAATATGCAAAGAAAACGACCAAGTCCCTGGAAAGTGAAAATTTCAAAAACTGTATTATTTTAAACAAGATCCTTTAAAAATACACATAAGTGTTCCATGAGATAGTTTTTAAGGGAGCAAGTACCCTCATTAACCTAATTCTAAACGGTGCATGTGGTGAAAGCACATGAGTGGAGAAAACGAACAGCAACGACAACAACGCAAGAGAATTTGACTCCTCCACAGAGGGTAGCCGAGACCCAAACGTGGCCCTTAAATTTCTTCCGCTGAGACTCTGAGGATTAAGCAGACTACAGAATCCAGAGTGTCCAATGGGGAGAACCAGCATTGGGACTTGGCTGGGAGGATGCTTTGCCCCCACCACTCGGGCACAAGAATAGGCTTCAAATAAGCATGACATGGGGGAGGGGGGGAGGCTTTCAGACATAACAAATGAGTTATAAATAAAGAATCCTTCTACATTAGAAAATGTTTCTACTGGCCCACTCTCTCTCACAAAGCCACAACCCCCACCCCCAACCCTGTATCCTTTGTGCCAAAGAGGGACCATACGTACGTACATACATGCACACGAGTGGCTGAAAAATGGACTTCGTGCACTTTCCCTGGATCATAGTTTAAGTTGAGGGGAGAGGGAAGGATAAGAAGATACTCAAAATATATCCAATACACACAGTCCACATATCATTTGGACCAATAAACTGTTGCTTTAAGTGAAAAATATGCATCCATTTCCCCATTCTTGGAAGGCTAGGCTTAATTACATCGTATTGTGAATTACTTTATTGTCCACTCTTACAACCGCCAAGAAGTTTCAGAGGTTACAGGCTCAATCCTGCCCTCACTAAGGTGGAGAGTTGGGCAACCTGAACAATTTCACCCAGTACAGGCCCAAAGAGAAGCACTCACACCAATCTCCCACGACGTTCAGAGGTTAGATGGAGGGGCACAGAAGGGAACCATGGAGACCGGCCACGTGGGCAGGGACAAGGAGAGCGAAGGTCACCCTGGTCTGTTCTAAAGAACAAGGAGCACAGAGGACACAGGAGAGGCGGCTGGGTGGTAAGACAGACGGGAAAAGCAGAAAGGCTGCAAAGGACAAACCACACACAATCTGTGTGCTTTAGAGTAACTTACAAAGTATTGATTGAGTATTCCTTATCGGAAATGCATGGGAATAGGAGTGTTTCAGATTTAGAACTTTTCAGACTTTGGAGAATCTGCATTATATACTTGCTGGTTGGGTATCCCTAATCTGAAAATCCAAAATCCAAAATGCTCCAATTTCCTTTGAGCAGCATGTCAGTACTCAAAAAGTTTAGGATTCTGGAGTATTTTGGGGTAACCCTGGAGTAACTAGGGGCACTCAATCTGTACAGTACTAGGACACAAAATTTCTAGCATGAGACACCACAAACTCAAGGCAAAAAAGCAGGGAGAAGAGTCTTCCTTCCGAGCCATTTAGTGCAGGAGGGTAACTCACAGTGAAAACTTGTGATGTCACATGAAAGTCAAGGTGTGACAGTCTGAGGAAATGATGCTTTGGATAAAGTATCAAAGTCCTTGAAATATCAATACACTTCAAAGGAAATACTTATTCCAAAAGAGAAAGTAATTTCTTTCCCTTGAGAAAGACAATTTGTAACTTTTAAAATTTCATCCGGTAGAAGAACATGTGCAAATGTTCCCCAAAAGATGGTCAGGAAAAATACACAATAATGACATTTTAAAATCATTAATAGATACACAGGGCAGGCAGAAAAGGGAGGAAGATGTACTTAATATAGAATTTTCAACAAATTAGTTTCACTTCTTCTCACTGTGTCCTTTTTTTATATTAACAAAACATTAAAATTAGGTATTTGAAACTATATGCATTTTGGAAATCAATATAAAAATCATAAAATTATATAGCCGGGCCTTATGGCAAGCACCTGTAGTCCCAGCTACTTGGGGGGCTGAGGCAAGAGAATTGGTTAAGCCCAGGAGTTGGAGGTTGCTGTGAGCTGTGATGCCACAGTACTCTACCGAGGGTGACAAAGTGAGACTATCTCTTAAAAAAAAAAAAAAAAAAGTCGTAAAATTATCATTACTCCTCTCCAAACAATACTTCAACACAGATATAATCTCAGCTTGTCCATCCTACACACCTTTTCAGGCCAGTCAACAGGCCTCAGGGAAATACAGAAGCCTGTTGACTTGCCTGAAGTCTGACAAGGCCATTAATGGGCACAAAATAACTGTCTTATATGCAGCGTTCAAATCCAAGGACAAATGAAGATAATTGGGCCAAAAATATTTATTAGTCCTGAAATTAGACCATATTCCCACTCTACTTGATTTTAGGTAAAAGAAAACAATAAATTTTAAAGATGATGTATATATGTTATGATGGGGGCATGATTTCCAATAAGTATTTCTTTCAAGAACACTGAAAGTTTACCTTAGCAGTAATAAGACAAGGTATGAAGAATTTAAAAAGAACGGCAATATTTTCTGACCAGAGATGCTACATTCAAAAATCTATCAGAAACTCCTTCTTACTGCCAGAGAAAAGAATTACCAACACTAGTGTCTGGTCATCAGGTGGTTCCTAAAAGTCAGCAGCTCTTCCCATATTCTCTACTTCCCAAACTGGTGGGAACCTAATAATCCTAGAAGCGTCTCCACCATCCCCAGGCAAACTACAGTCACCCCACACATGGTGTCTGTACAGGATCCAGGATACACCGACTGTGACACACCTCCACCTCCTAATCCTCCAGGAGGGAACTCTGACTTGCAGAAGGACCCCCGGGGAGCGGCCTTACCTGGAGACACCCACTGGGCTTTGCTGGGGAGCCACACTGTTTAGGTGATGAGGCCACGTAGCACAACTTAACTGTGGTTTCAATTTTCAGTCAGGTTGAAAATAGAACATGTTCTAAATCTACTTCATCTGAACTACAAAATAAAAAAAATTCTTAAATTATTATTGTAAGAAAGAGGGAAGAAGGGAATTAGAGGAGCTTAAAAAATGTTAAACCAATGGCTCTCAAATGTTTCAACTACAACTCAGAAGGAATATTTTATAACACAGACTTAAACACAGGCTCCCTTACTGCGTATGATACATTTGTACTTTCTATTCCTTGTATCAAATTTCTTTCATTTAAAAAGAAGTTTCTAGTTGCTTTCATTCTCCCATTAATGAATGATGATCAGCAGTTTAAAAAAAACACTGCATTGGAGCATGAGTTTTTTTTTTTCTGTTTCAGAAAATCTTAGGGAAAATTGTTCCAAGTGATTCTGTATCAGAACAAATCAAAGTCCATGGATTCTGGCTCCTAAAATGCCTCTCCCCAACCTACAGCTGTCGTTCGTACAAAATGTCACTGCCACTGAAACAGAACTCAGTCTTGGCCCGAGCGGGCTGGACAGCTGGAGCAGTCGACAGGAACACGGGCACCTGGAGGACAGGCAGACCTCGCAGTGCGGTGGGCAGCCCACCGGCACCTGCTGCTCGGGGAGGCGGCGGCTCCTGGAGGAAGTCGAGAGCCAACGCAAGAAACGGTGGGGAGAGAAGCTGGAGCCAGCCAGGGGCGGGGTCTGAGTCCGAAGCTGAGCGCGAGCTTGCCCTGTGATCAGGAACAAGCCGGCACTGGAGAGGAAAGCGGGTGACGGTGGAGTCCAGAGGCGGCGACACAGGACGAGGAGATGCCAGTAAAACTCCACACAGAAACACAGAAACCAGTGACGAGAAAGGGCTGTGACCTCATTTACTGTTCCACACAGGTCCCCAAAGAAGCAAAGCAAAACCCCACGGGGACAAGGCACCCTGCTTCTCCAGGGGGTAGGTTCTGGAGAGCCTGGCAGTGGGCGTCCTGAGTGCCAGGCCCCGGGCAGCTCTGTCTCCCTAGCAATGAGTTACCATGTGCCAGGTTTACATGAATATTCAGGCAAATGATTGCTCTGGGAAAAATAATTTGAAAAAATTATACCTATTACCCAAAAGCTGCAATAATGCTACTAAGAATAATAAAGACAGTTACTAATAATCAAGAAATGCAAAACTTAGGAGACTGGTGTCGGGAGAGCCCTCACAGAGAACCTGGAGGCAACTGTGCCCCCCAAGCACTCCCTGACCAGCCACCTCACAAGCAGACCAGACGCCTCGGGCAGTTGTTGTTTATTCAGGCTGTACTTTTAGAAAATGCAGAAATTAAGCCAGTAAACCCTCCCCTTCTCTTCAGGCTCTCCTTGTAATATTTTATCATAACATTTTTTTGTTTTTGACCCTGAAGCCTCAACATAAAAGCCCCTACACCACAAAACACAACTGAAAGCTAATCAGCCTTGACTCTTCTCTAAAATGATTTACAAAGTTAAGTCCTGCACAGACCTCACCAGCTCCCCCACCAAAAAATAGCCCTAATAACAACAGCAGTAACTTTCTACTTCACACAGCCATTTCTAAACTTTCAAAACTATTTTCACACAGGTGATCTCATTTAACTTAATCCTACAAAAATGGGTAGAATTCATATCCTTTTGCAGAGAAGAATCTTGCCATGTTTAAATGTGGCCAAGTAGTGACAGAAACAGTGCTGGACTTCTGGTCTCCTGATTCTATAACAGAGCCCAGAAGTGAAAGGCAAGGGCAGGGCAACCTCCCCAGAGCTGTTACCTGCATCTAGGCTTTATTTACCCACATGGGTCTCAAACACCTCCATACTTGCCAGTACATCACAGTATTGACCAACACTTTACTGCACAATGGTAAGTATTACCCCAGGCCCTATAGATGACACAAAATCCCTGCACATAAACAGCTTACAAGCAGGGAGACAGACAGACTGTGAGCAAAACAGAGCAGCACAGCAGGGAAGGGGACAGCCTGCTGCAGCTGTGTCCCAGAACAGAAGAAACCGCTGTTCACACCAAAGTGCTGCACGTGGGCCTGGAGGGAGGACTCAACTTTCAATCAAGGAATCTCGATTCAGCAGCAGCAACCCACAGAAAGGGAATGAGGACTATTTCAGGGCAGTACAAGATTGAGAAAAATCCTGGTTAAGTCCCAGGGCCATGCTATGCATACAGCGGATGCTTAAAAACATACAGTGTAAATGCTCGACTCTGCAACAAAGTAGTGTTCTTTATTTTAAAACACAAGCATATGAGTCACCACCCAAGTTAATGAGTTCTAGTTAATTCTCAAACCAACTGTAGATAGCCATGCCCACTGGGGCTTTCTCCATTACCACACACCCTTCTCCTTATCAGTCACAAGCACATCTTCATCATATTAACCCAAAGGAGCCACGAGGAGGAGAGTAAACTTGCCCCCCACCAAAATCAAATACTGCATCCCAAAGACATGAGGTAGTTTGTAAGGAATAGCTATCATTTGGAATTACTGAAATAACTGCTTCCACTCAATGGAAACAGGAACAAACCCTGGAGATACACGGGTGCGTGCCACTTAAGACTGAAATTCCAATGATGGGTGTTGAAAGCAGTTAAGTGTAGAAGCCATGTGGTCCTCAGACTCTGACTCTGAGAAGCAAACCATTCAGAGTGAAGACGGTATACCACACGTGCGGACACGGAGCGAGCATTATACATACACATCTGTGTATGTGGACATGTATGCAGATATACACGGTGGCCATGAAGTGCATGTGCAATTTTAAACGCACATGAACTTTATGGCCACCTGGTACATATTATTTAAAAACAGGCCAGGCACAGTGGCTCATGCCTATAATCCCAGCACTTTGGGAGGATTAATTGAGGCAGGAGTTTGAGGCTGCAGTGAGCTATGATTACATCACCACTCTTCAACTTGGGCAAAAGAGGGACACAGACACTGCCTCTTAGAAAAGAAAATTAAAAATTAAAAATATTTATAAAACAAAAATATAAGAACAGAGCCTATTTTCCAAAATTTTGAAAAATCAAACTACTAGAAATTACATAATTTTTTCCAATACGATATGCCAGAATTTCAAATCTAGTATATGTAAAATTTCAAACACTATATACTAGACTCCAATGTGGGTCCAAATAAGCAACTTCAGGGTTCCCCAGCACTGCAACTCCCTGAATTCGCCGTGATTAACAGGAATCAACCTTCTGAGATTCCAGAACAGCCTGCAGAAAGGCTGTTCCAGACCACTAGCCCCCTGGGGGAGGGCTGATCGAGGCCAACTCCCATAGGCCCAGGGCAACTCACTGTAGCTGCACTATGAAAAATAGCCTTCTAACTTCCTGTCAAGCTAGCAAGACACTACATCTAAATCCTCTTCAGCCTCCTTTTTCTCTACATGAAAAAATGATTATGAATACTGTTTTCAACTTAAAATTTTTATTTGCTACTCAAAATTAACAAGTATTTTCTAAAATAATAAAAGCTTATTAACTATCATCCACCAAAGCCATCAGTGTGTTTTTCTGGTGCAAAACTTTTACAGAAAATCTAAACAACTATTTCTTACTCTAATGAGAGCATGTCCGACACTTGAAACAGGATACTGTTTAATCTACTATCCTAGAAACACCTGTGTAGTAAGCGTTTGTCTCTCACACCATCATAGGACAGTCTCTGTACTTTTCTTTCTTTTTCCTTTCATTATCAGTATTCATTTTTACCTCCCCCCTTCTCTCTCCTAATCACGTCCTCCTTTCCCGCTGACTCTCCCTACTCAATGTCAGGGTCTCTCACCGTCTCCCACCCCAGAACCACCTCTGTCTCCACCCATCTTTCCTCTCCTTCCCCAGCCGCATCCTCCCTATCCTGTGACATGGGCCTGCACTCTCTTACCACCTGGCCCCCAACCTCATAGCTCAAACGCACCAAAGGGGCGGGGGTGTGGGAGCTGGGGGGGGGGGCTGCGCTCCCAGCAGTGCACAGCCCCCACTTACACAGACTTCTGAAGTCTTCTAATGTGGGAGTGCCCTTCTTCTCTGATTAGTTTGCCATCTGCTGCTACAGAGAGGGCTTGAGATTCTGCTTGTTGCCATTTTTTGCTTTGCTTTTCTCCTACTGCCGTGAAGGAATCAATTTTGTTTTCCTTCTAGATATGAAAGATCATTAGTCTAAAGCATAGGAATACAAAGCACAAACACACACCTCTGCACATTCATGCATCGTGTATCCTCGGTTTATATCTTAACACTGGCTACAGCTGATGTAATACTTAATAAAAACAGTAGGATACTGTGCATAAGCCCTCATTCCTATAACAGAAAAACAACCTGACACTCTTAAGTGTCATTCTTTAGAGTTTGCAGAAGGGCTCAGTGCCTATAGCTCAGCAGCTAGGGGGCCAGCCACCTACACTGGGGCTGGAGGGTTCCAACCTAGCCTGGGCCAGCTAAACAACAATGACAACAACAAAAAATAGCCAGGCATTGTGGTGGGAGCCTGTAGTCCCAGCTACTTGGGAGGCTGAAGACAAGAGAATCGCTTAAGTCCAAGAGTTGGAGGTTCCTGTGAGCTGCGACACCACAGCACTTTACCAAGGATGACACAGTGAGACTCTGTCTCCAAAAACAAAAAGAGTTTGCAGAAGCATTTAATGTGATATAAAAAAGAATCAACTAGAACACCTCTTACAGCACTTGTTTTGAGGCAGTTCATTCCCAAAACACATTTTCTATTGTTGTAATACTTTAAAGTGCTCATCTATCTGGCTTCAACAGCAATCTGCAAGTGTGAAACAAATACACAATTCGCAGAGGGAAAAGACGCAAAGGCTTAATCTACTGTACTCTCATTTGCCAGAGTGGGGCACAGGCACAAAAGTGCTCGTAAATTCCACTGGTCTAAAGAACAGAGTTTTCCTAATTGTTACTGCTGTACTCCACAGCTGAGTGATTATCAGGCCAATGCCAAAGTACAGGTTCCATTTGAATGACATATGGCTTCAGTCAACCAGAGAGATGTTACAATATTAAACAACACAAGTAAAAAAAACAAGAACGCAAAATGCCAAATTAGCTCTCACACAATCAGATATGCCAGTCCGCATCTCAGGCCTCTGGAAGTAGCTTTGTGTGCATGGGTATGATGGGGACAGGAATGTCGGCCCCAGCACAGTGCGGACAAGGCTGCTGCAGTTCTGTCCTTCACAGCTAAGTGTCCCCTGTCAGACTGCATGACCTCTTTGCCCAGTTTCCCTAGCTCCTCCTCATAAAGCAGCATCACCACACTCTCTCCACTTCACCGAACAGAAAGCTGGTGTGCAGATACTTCGGAAAGGGTCCAACACTACACAGACAATCACTGACTATAAGACTCATCTCACCAGAAATCTTCCTAAAGCATATCAAGTCCAAGTGCTACAGTGCAGTGACAGTGTGAAGGACACCTGTCCGTCCTTCTGACTGCCCAGGCTATAAACTCTCCTCCGAGATCTGGGTAACTCCTCACCTTCTGAGCCTGACAAAAGGCAGACTCCACTTCCCAACAGCGAGGCTGCAAAGGCAGACACTTGTTCTGTCAAACTCAGGCAGGTAGGCCAGCTAGATTCAGTTTCCATTGCTTACAACTAGGAATCCTGGCAGATACAAGCAATTTCTGAAATGGCAGGAAGATGAGCCCACAAACTACGGGGAAACATCAAAATGTGCAGCAGAGCAAACACAGAAGACAGAAAACGACACGCAGCGGTCAGAGGCACAAGGAAGGACAACTGTCTGATCAAGTACGTAGGCCAGGAGCAAGAACAGCCCTTCCAAGATTGTAGGGAACTAATCAGAAGTTAAGGACTGCCAAGGAGGCCCCCAGGTCACATGGAGCCAGCTCTCAGAGGCAGGCAGGTCTACCACGAGCTTCCCCACCTGGCGCTCACTGAGGCCTCACATGCCAGACTCTGAAAATACTAGGGAAGATCACTAGTTCACAGCAAGGGAAACACTCAACAGCAATAAATAATTTTCTCATAGGAATATAGATGTCAATTGAAATACAAGTTGAATAAATGTAGAAGCTAGTGGGCAAGGAAAATGGCACACAGAAAGTGACTTCTGAAGCCAATTGGGGAAGGGAAAGATAGCACAATGAAATACGAGTGAAACCTGGCACGGCGCACCCTTGAACCACAAGCTCCAGGACACAGGGCTGGGACATCTAAAGCTGAGTGGGAAGACGGAAGTCAGTCCAGAAGAGCCACCAGGCACCAAGTCTGACTCATTTCACAACTGACAAGCAATGAAGAGCCTAATGCAGGAGAAGAACTTACCAGATGTATGTTTTAATAGAATTTTCATGAAAACTTATATGAACCAATAAATAATAACTGGTTCTTAACCATTTGTGAGTCACAGAACCTGTGAGAATATATTGGCCAGGAAAAAAAAAACCCGCATGTATACAGGCAGTGCCTGTAGCTTTCAGTGAGTGGAGTGCCGGCCACAGACACGGAAGCTGGCAGGTTCGAGCTTGGCCGGGGCCTGCTAAAACAATAATGACAACTGCAACCAAAAAATAGCCGAGCGCTGTGGCAGGTGCCTGTAGTCCCAGCTACTTGGGAGGCTGAGGCAAGAGAATCACTTAAGGCCAAGAGTTTGAGATTGCTGTGAGCTGTGATGCCACAGCACTCTAACCGAGGGTGACAAAGTGAGACTCTGTCTCAAAAAAAAAAAGGCATCTATACACAAACACAGAAATCTTAATATTAAATTCTAAGAATTCACAGCCTCCCAAAGTCCACCGGTGAACACTCCGAGTGAGAGTGTTCTCGAAGTAAGAGAGGGACAATTAGCAGACCCTAGAGAGGCTGCAGCCATTGCCCACAGCAGTGACAGCAACAGCATCAACTCAGGTGTGATGGAGGGAACAGAAAAGGTCTGACATAACCTTCAGGATGTGGGAGTGAGGGCGGAACACCAAGGAGGCCTTCCCGTGGGTGCCTTACGGGACTGAGCAGTGCTGTGGTTTTATGGAGGCCGAGGGTAAAGTGAGGACGAGAAGTAACAAGAAGATGCTCTGAGCTGAGCAGCTGTGATGGGCCCAGGCTGTGGGTCAGGGCAGAATCCCTGCTACCCGGAAGGGATGGTGGAGGCTGCTCAGGACACCTGGACACACGCAGGGTCTAGAGGAGGTGTCCTCAAACTGCAGCCCATGGGCCACATGAAGTGGTGTAATTGTATTTGTTCCCATTTTGTTTTTTACTTCAAAATAAGATATGTGCAGTGTGCATAGGAATTTGTTCATCTTTTTTTTAAAAAAAAAAACTATAGTCCGGCCCTCCAATGGTCTGAGGGACAGTGAATTGGCACCCTGTTTAAAAAGTTTGAAGACGCCTGGTCAAAAGGCTGCGTGCCAGGTATGAGTCCACAAGGGAAAGCCAGGACTCAATCTGAAGCTCTCAGGGCCACAGTTCAGCGTCAGGCCAGCACCAATATCACCTTATGAATATAAATTTACTATTCTGTGCATGTAACATATCTGCAGAGTCACATCAATG
Source organism: Loris lydekkerianus (assembly GCA_963574355.1). NCBI lineage: Eukaryota > Metazoa > Chordata > Mammalia > Primates > Lorisidae > Loris > Loris lydekkerianus. Next base: position 66,652 of record CAUYPK010096576.1, read on the forward strand.
CTATCTGCTCCAAAATAGAAAACCTGGACAAATTTCTCAAAATATCTTCAACGTATCTTCATTTTAGTGCTTGGGAGGTACAGTAAAAAAAAAAAAAAACAATCAATGGTATCATCCAGATATATAATTCCAAATTTTTTTCAGAGGCTCAACTTCAAAAAGGTAAGATGTAGATAAACTTTAAAGATGCTTTTAAAATGCCATGTAATTTGGAATATTTGACAGTACACTTCAGTAACTCTAAGATTGGACTGGAATTTGCAATTTCAGGAAAGCAATTCTTTAACAGAAGTATTTAGCATGTTAAACATGATATTCAGAGAAATTTACAACATAGGGGATTTTCATCACATTTACCACGTTAGCCAAAATGTAGCATTCTTATAATCACCACCCAAGCTGCAGTAAAAACCTCTGTAATATTAAACAACAAAAAAATATGGCAGTAAGCCATCCTTCTATTAAGAAAAAGAAAAAGTACAGCTTTCTTTATAACTTTTTTCCTAAGGAACTCATTTTAAAAAACAGCTCACTGGAAAACCATGATGCTGCTTAAATCTGAACCGAGCCTGGCATCTTTACTTTGTGAGAAGTTGGCAGGGAGAAACACTATAATGATTTTAAGGTTCTATTATTCTCATGCTAAACCCTAGAGTATAAAATAAAAATAATGAGAACATTAATCCAGAATACAACAGAGTTGCTCACAGGAACATTTTCACTCCACTTAGCTTTCATCAATTCACTATTACAAATACAATTAATTATGAATAAATGGCAGATTGTTCCATACTTTTCTAGGGGACATAATGCAGCTGTCACTAACTGGACTGAAAGATGGACACAGGTGTTAAGGAAGCTCCCAGCACTCAGATGAGTATTAATAATTTCTAAAGCTCTGGAACTTCACGTCCAGCATGTAATCACAACCACTTCCCCAGGAAACTAAAGAATTACTTTCCGGGCAGCACCTGTGGCTCAAAGGAGTAGGACGCTGGCCCGTATACCCGAGGTGGCAGGTTCAAACTCGGCCCCGGCCAAAAACTGCAAAAAACAAACAGAAAGAATGACTTTCCTTCCACTTCCTGGGTTTTCTGCTACGTAACAGTGTACTACGATGGTCTGTCTAATGAATGGCAGTTTAATGAAGGAGTGGGGGTAACAGTGAGTCAATCAGCCTCGAGCATTTATCAGATACTACTCTTGATCTATATACTCAAATAGGCAATTTAAAGATGGCCTCTCAAAGAATACTGCACATTTTAGCAGGTGAAAAGTAGATACCATATGTCAAATTGAAGTCGAACACTTACTTGATCAGTTACCACAGGCAGGCAGGCTACTCTACTGATCACCTCAGTGACAATGCCCAGATGCGGGTTCTGCTCTTAAGGGCCTTAAAGGAGAAAAGGACCCATATCCAAATTCCACAGTCAAGATCCAACATGCTACAGCCACAGGAGATACCCTGAAGGCCCTGAAGGCCTTTGGAAGCGTGGACAAACTCCACAAATAACAGAGCTGAGCCTCAAGGGGCGGCTGGAGTTTCACCAGACAGATATGAAAAAAGAAGTCAGGCTTCCAAGTCACAAATAATGGCACCACAGAAAGTGTGAGTTTGGGCAAGAGGGATGAGGGATAGCACAGAAATGTGTAGCACCAGAGCACTAAAACTGAAAAGATTTACCTAGCTAGTGATGGGAAGGGTGATGGGATGGCGCTCAGCTCCCCTGCGTCCGAGGCCCAGCGTCTCACTCACTTTACAGGGGAGCAATTCCCGCAGCACACAGCTGGTGATCAGAGGGAATGGGACTCGGGAGCACCCCACTCTGGTGCATCACAAAGAGTTAAACCTGAGAAACCAGTCAGCACAGGCAAAGAGGGAAAAATCAAGTATGACGCTTTGGGACTGACTGCCTCCCTAGCACTGGGGATCCTGGGGTTCCATTAAGAGAGACGTGGGCAAAGCAGATGGAGAAGTAGCTGTTGGTGACATATGAGAAATGCTTTAGCAGAAGGTGACAAGGCAAGCCCAGAGCAGGGAGATGGGGAAGGGCTGGGAACGAAGACCTAGGAGCGACCCTCTGAAAGTAAATCCCTCCCCAGGCACCCGAAGTTACTGAGTGTCTGAGACTGTCCCCAGAGACGAAGGGCTGAAGACCACCCTTTTCCTTCAGGAGGCAAGAAGGCAAACAAAACCATGTGAAGAAAAATCCCTAAGAACTGAACGTATCACAGCAAAGCGTGACGTGAGACTCCACTGCATTCGCTACACAATGTGCACTGTGCACCGTGGCTCTGATGTGCAATGCAGACTATACCACGCCTGGCTCATTTTCCCATTTTTTAACAGAAATAGGGTCCTGTTCTTGCTCAGGCTGGTCTCAGATTCCTGGTCTCAAGCAATCCTTCCACCTTGGCCTCCCAGAGGGCTAGGATGACAAGTGTGAGCCACCATGCCAGGCCTCAAAAGGTTTTCTAAGAGAAAAGAAACTACTCACTGAGTTTATAAAATTTGTCAGAATCTTAAATTGAACTGTTACACAATTATAGTAACAGAAAACTGTATCCAGTGGATGAGAGTTAGTAGATATAAAAGATGAATGAACTATGGTATCTCTGCCCTCCAAATGTTCACTTTTCTACACCACAGACTAGCCTGCTGTTTGCATGGGTGTGTGTAGGAACAAGGGCAGCACAGGCTCCCGAAGGAAGAAGAAACTGTGAAAGCAGTCTTGGGTTCAAACCTGTCCAGATTAATGAAAGGGGGAAAATATTACTTATACACTTAAGAGTCTAGTTACAAAACTTAACTGGGATAAGCACTAAATCCATTTAAGCATAATGCTAGAAAATCCAGAGGTTCTGGATATTAGAAAACAAGAACAAAAATCTCAAATATAAAATGTGGCTCACACCTGGAATCCTAGCACTTAGAGAAAACCAAGGCCGGAAGACAGCTTGAGCCCAGGAGATGGAGGCTGCAGTGATCTGTGATTACACCCTGCACTCTTTCTAGCCCAGATGACAGAGCAAGGCCATGTCTTAAAAAAAAAAAAGTCTTTGGGATGGTTGTCAGATTTTATTAGAGCATTTTTGGACAGAGAAGTATTACTATCCTGCTGTAAGGTAACAAGAGATTTGGATGGGCAGCGCCTGTAGCTCAGGGGGTAGGGCACCAGCCACATACACCCAGGCTGGCGGGTTCAAACATGGCCTGGGCCTGCTAAACAACAAAGACAACCACAACAAAAAAATAGTCAGGCATTGTGGCAGACACCTGTAGTCCTTGCTATTTGGGAGGCTGAGGCAAGAAAATCAATCCCAAGAGTTTGAGGCTGCTGTGAGCTGTGACACCACAGCACTCTACCAAGGGCAACACAGTGAGACTGTGTCTCAAAAAAAAAAAAAAAAAAAGGAAAATAATAGAAGTTTGGTAAGATATACTAATTCTGACTGGATCTAGAATCCAATGTGACATAATTTTAAAAAATATTTAAGCATATTTATAATGTTATAAACCAACAGAACTAGCCGCTCTTATCTCTACTCAGGGGGATACATTATATGCTACCTTTTTTATGGGTATGCCACTATTCTAACCATTGCTTTAAAAATATTTCTGTTTTCCTGGCAAATCCAGAATCCCATTTTTTTTACACTAGTTCTAAGCTATCACATAGATTATCTATGACAAGACCTAATTCAAAGAATTAGCTCTTCAATACATAACATAGAAAATCTTTTAAACTGGGGATATACATTTGCCATTTAATATATTATTTAATTTAAATTTCATGCAGAATTCACAGTAACGAGAGAGAGATTGATAATGCAGGTGCTACTACTGACTTTCCTGGGGGAGTATGCCCCACACAGCAGGGGCAGGGGGCTGGGTGTGGGAGGGCAGCAGCAGGATGCTGTTCCCTGCCGTCCTGGGCCATCTGCCTGCTGGTGTTCCGGCTGGTTCAGGACTCTGCTTCTCAGTCGCTTCCCCCAAACATCACTGGAAATGGTATTTTAAATATCTTTAAATATATATTTTCAACAGATGTCTGAAGTTGTTAAGTGTGATTTTACTGCTAGTTCTCAGAACCAATTTTCCCCCACAGGAATGCACTTTTTTTTTTTCCTTGAGAACCTCAATGGGCATATAAAATTTGATATAAAGAAATTCACTTTATAGCTCACAAGACAAATCTCTCTCTTCACATATTATCTGACATCTGTATTAACTCTTGGTGGCTTCCACTTACATGCCTGCAAGACTATTAAATCATTGTGAAGAAAAACTGGGCAAAATTACGCCTTTAACCTGCCCCAAACCATTAGACAGAATCTAGGTCACTCAGACTTCCTTAATTCCCTATTTTTACGTTAATCATATTTGTATAGACTAATAGCTTATACATTCATTAATTTGAGATAAAATTTTGCTAATATTTATGAGATATTATTTCTCGATGCCTATCTCCAAATTATACAGAAATGCTTTTCACCAAAAACTTAGATGTAAATTTCAAATTCTAAAAAACCTTTTAACTTTTATAACCAGACGTTGAGGCAACAGAAATGTACGAACCAACATTTCCAAAAGGAAACTAACCTGTGAGAGAGACACAAAAAATACATCATGTTAGTCTCTTGTCTTTGAAAGAAGCATCATTAGGAAAAACGGCTAAAGTGATTATCTTAAAATTTGGCCACTTCTGACACAAATTTGAAAATAGACCTGCAAATGCTTGAATTCCTTTGTATACATATTGTGGCATATTCAGTATACCAATTAAAATGAAAGCAAAAGTTACAACTGATCTCATGGAAGATTTAATACACAACAGACAAAAATACTAAATCTGGCTTTTTTTTTTCCATTAGAAACATTTTATAAATCATCAAATGTCTCTTCCTTCAACCACTTAAAATTAGATGCCCCAGTAATCACTCTTCTCAGTTACCTCTTTTATAATAATCTTGCTAATTCTTCTTCAGAATCTTTCACTTTCACATTAATAAAAAAAAAAAAAAAAATACTGCAGTGTTATTAAAAACTGACAAAATTTGTCTCTAAATTCTATTTCTAAAAAGACAACATTTACAGTTGTAAGTAGTTTCATGTATGAATAGCTAATTTATTACACTGTTTTTGTACTGTCTTAAACCTGCTATGGTCCAAATGTTTGTACCCCCAAAATTTCATAAGTTAAAACCCTGCCCCTCGAGGTGATAGCATTAAAAACTCAGGCTTTGGAGAGGTGTGTTGGTCATAAATGGAATTAGAGCCCTCAGAGAGGGGCCCAGCTTGTCACCACCTTACAACTTCTCAGGACAGAGCCCGTACGAACCAGGAAACCGGACATTGAATCCAGCACCTTGATCTTGGTCTTAAAGGCTGCAAGGTGGTAAGAAATGAATTTCTATTACTTACTAAGACAGCCAACTTCTGGTATTTTCGTTTGGGCAGCCTCAGCAGACTAAGACCAGCCCTTTCAGCATGTGTGCTTTCTAAAGCCTGTTCCTCACCACGTCCTTAACACTGACACTCACAAAGATACAACAGGCATGCCGATGCACCAGTGACGAGCCACAGAAACACATTTTCTTGATTCTCTTTCTAGGGAGAAGAATGATGAAGCTTACTTTTTAAGTTCCAATTTACCTACACAGTCCAACAAAAACACAGTGAAGACCATGTGGAAAGCAGGTCCACAGTCACAAGCCAGATATTCATCAACAGCTCAGTATTGAGGCAGGCATTCATTTGGCAGCTTGCTACAACAATTCTCACAATTTTCTCACATAGAGATGATTTTCTCATCTAGAGACATAACCAAAATGACCCATTCCAACTTCAACTGTTACCCAGAATACTAATGACAGTTGGGAACTGCAGCAGCAAAGCTCAATGACAAAGTGCATAACTCGTCTACGACCAGCAACCCATTCTGAACATCAAGCTGATTTCTGAAACAAACATTTGTTTTTCCCATCTGTCTTTCTATAAAAGCATATTTGATCTGTAGAGAAGCGGTATTTGGGACTCCAGTGAACAGAGTGAGATTTAAAGGGCACAGCATGGGGAGGATCTGAGACCTGCTGGACTACTTCTAAGATGAAACGCTATTGTTAAAAAGTCACACCACAAGTCAATTCTCCTTCTCCTTCTTAATCTGAAAAGAAAAACATTTAGAAGGCCTAAGGGAAAAACCAAAGAATTTCCAGAGCATTATTTTAAGACCTCAACATAGTACATTCAGATACTGTTCACATACAACCAAATGAAAAAGAATAATCACTATTTCTGATGATGTTTAGTACATTCAGTTAAAGAATCACATATTCCAGTAAAATCCAGGGGCTACATCCCTTTCCATGGGAAGCAGTGGACCATCACACCTCTCTCACTGCTCAGGGTGGGAAACTCCATTCTTCCCAGCTCAGCCGACAGCCATGGGAAGGAACTTCCAGCAACACCACCACGCTCCTCCTGAGCCCAGCAGGGAGATGTCTTCTGTACCATCCATGCCGCCCTGGCCAGTCCTCCCAGGCCTGGTATGGAACTGCTTACTGTGCTTGGACTGACCTCCGGTGACAAGCTCCAGACCACATTAAAACTTACATCTCAGCATCCACCAATATGGTCTCCTTTGTAGGTCCAGAAATGTCATTTGTTTACATTTCTTGTCAGTCATTGAGAATCAGCACTGTCCATCAGCATGTGCCCCAAATGGCAGAAAGTAGGGCCCCAGAAGGCTCTTGAGCACATTCTGCAGAGTGAGTCACTGCCAGGCAGCTGGGACCACTGGTGGGCAGCGTGCCGTGCTTATGGGTGAGAGTGTGCAGGACTGTCTGACACATTCCCTATCGGGGCAGACAGCATGCAATACCCTTGGAGCGAGGAGAACCCAGCTGGAGGGCCTTGACAGGTTATTTATACGTGTACACACACATACATACATACATACATGCATGCATATACACACACACTGTTCAAGGAAAACATTTCTGAAACAAACTGAGTTATAACACACCGGCGCCCTGCCAGGCTGTGCTAAACGGGGCATTCATGGCGCAGGGAAGACTGTGATCACCAGTAATTTTCAGATGCCCGTGCAGAAATTAAAATGCACTAGATCATATTTAAATGAAATACCTTCCATGATCAACTGAGTTTTCAACTTTTGCAAACAGTATAAACTACTTAGAAGAGATCACGTGTAGAGAGTTCTTGCAGCTGTTAATTACATTTCAATGTCTGTGACAATTCTGTTTATGTATTAGACAGACTGTAACCCACAGCTACATACACAGTCACATATATTACAAAAGTATAAAGTAACACACAACACCAGTCAGACCTACAAATGTAAACAAAGCCAAATTGCTTTAATTTTATGACTTGCATATTTATAACCTAAAGAAAAATTCTGGGTAAAGATAGCAGATTCAGTGTTTACATGTAATATCATTCCTTCCTTAAAAAAAAAAAAAAAAAAAAAAAAAATGACAGTACTATTTGCTTTTTGTCTGCCTGCTTTTTGTTTGTTTTTATAAAACAAGCTCACATGAATAGGAACAAAAACAGCAAGGAAATTCTGGAAGCTAGAAGCAGATGGAAAACCTAAAAAGGTTAAGAGTGCCTTCTCAGCTGACAAGGCAGAATCTCCACAGGGCCCAGAGAAGGGCAGTGCCTGACACCTCTGAGTATACGGTGGGGGCGGAGACGGGCATGTGTTGGGGACTCTGGAGGAGGAGGACAGCTAATGCCTAAAACAAGGACTGGTTAAAAGTTGACTCTGTTGAGGAAAGGGGGGGGGGGGGTGTCATGATATGTGGCACACCTCTTAGAGGCGGAACCTAACAAATGCAATAAAATAAATAATTTCTTTTTTTTTTAAAGCTGACTCTGTTGGACGCAGTCTCTCTCTCTCTCACCAAGCACAGCTCTTCGCTCATCAAACTGGGGTTCTCTAGAGCCACTGCTGTGGAAGTACAGCAGTGATACTGACTGAATGAGGGAGCCCCTGGAACGCCTTGCCCCCTGTCTGCCTCCTGTGCTGATGGGAGGCCAGCCCAACGAGGAAGATCTAAATATAGACCCGGATGGGAGTGGGAGTGTCCTAAATTCCCCCCCAAGAGTCCCTGGGGTGCCCCACAGTGCATCTAGAAGGGCTGCTCCTGCCCAGGCACTCACACAAGCCAGGGGCGCAGGAAAGCCTTTAACACAAAATAGAGCCCGAAACAAATGTAGAAAACAATCTACCCTGAAATAAGAAGAGGATTCTATTAAAACAAAACGAAACAAAAGAACTAAAAGGAAAAATGAGAAAGATGGAGGGTAGGAGAGAGGGAAGAAATGAGAGGATCAGAAAGAGCTCTTAGGAAAGCAAAATGAAGATCTCTTCCAGAAAAGGAAACAAAAAGGAAAAGACGTGGAAAATAGTAGAAAAGATAACAAAGTAGAAATCCAGAAAGTTTAATATCAGGTGATGAAAGTTCTAGAAAGTAAGAAGAGTAAAAATGAAGGGAAAGGGGAGGTAAATAATTGAGATTTTTTTTCATCATTGAGAGAGTACACAGAACAATAAACAAAAAGGGACTGAGATAAAATTTAAGGACAGTGGGTTAAAAGAAGAAGATCCTAGAGCGTGAGGAAGTGAAAGGAGGGAACACCACAGAGGTCACGTACACAAGACCAGGAAAGCCGCAAGAATGGCTTCAGACTTCAAAACAGCAACACTGGTGGGTGAGACAGCTGAGCATGTACTTCAAAAGTGTAAAGGAAAATGATTTCCAGAATTCTATTCCTAGTTAATCTTATAAGTCATGCATGAGGATAAAATAAAGACATTTTCAGATATGCAAGATCTTAAAATTTTAGTTCTCTGCATCATTCCTGAGAAAGCTACTGGAGGATGGGTTCCATCAAAACAAGAAAGACACACAATCCAAGAAACCAAATACCCAACACAGTAAAGAAGTAAAGGGAAACAATAAAATATTATAATGGAAAGGAAAATCCTAGGATAACAGGTAAGCATCAGATAAAGAGGGTATACAGAGAAACTGGAGCAAACCAGAAATCTACAGGACAGAGATTCTTCTAGGATATAAAATTAATTTTAACATCTTAGAAAAAGAGATGGACATTATAACTGACGAAGATTCTAAGTGCATGAGTGACAAGTTTATATATACAGAAAATTCAAAGAAAAATCAATTTAATGGAGGGTAAACAAAGAACTATATAGAAAAGAAAAATAACATTTTACTAGATTGCCATTTCTGAATAGTGTTCCCCCGGTCTCAATAATATAAATACAAAAGTGATCAAACCAAAATTACAACAAATCTACATTAGGGAGATGAGAGGGTGTGAAGGGCCACGCATGTGGAGAGGGCAGGGTGGGAAGAGAATACTAAATCATCATCTTCCAGAGAGGAAACCAACAGATAAAGCCTAAAACTAAAGTGGCAGTGTTTAGTATAGGATTCAAAGCATGAAGGGACACTCCAAGAATCAGCTAAAGGAGCTAAAGTATTTGTCCTGAGGAAGAGGACATAGGGGAAAAAACCAGTGACCACTTTCCTTTTTTAAGAGTCTTGTTCTGTCTCCCTAGCTAAAGGGCAACAGTGCCACCACAATTCACTGTGGTAACCTCAAACTCCTGGGCTCAAATGGTCCTCCTACCTCAGCCTCTCAAGCAGCCCGGACGACAGGCTCCTGCTGCACCTGCCGCACCTCGCTGATTTTCTTACTTTTTTATAAAAACAGTGTCTCACTATCCTTGCTTAAGCTGGAAACTCCTGGCCTCTTGTGATCTTCCCACTTTCGCTCCCAGAATGCTGAGACTACAGGCGTTAGCCACCAGGCCCAGCAACTGCTGGTGGAAACTGTGCAGACACCTGGACTACGTCAACCAGTGTCTTTCAACCTTCTTTGTCTCACAGCACACTTCAACCTGCATTTAAACTTCCGTGGCATACTTAAATCAGGTGGATTTTTTAAAAAAAGAGTAATATATATATATATATATATATATATATATATATATACTTACTATGCTTTCAACCTCTTTTGAAAATAATTTAATTATCTTTAAAATTTTTCATGGTACATCTAAGAGCCTCTCACAGCACAGCATTTGAAAATCACTGTTGTAAAAACCACTTACACATATAACCTGGATACAAATAAAAACTTTAAAGCTAGGCTAAGAGAAAAGATTAAAGATAGCCAGTGGAGAGAAAGTATAATATCACAAGCCAAAAAAAATTTAAAGCCGTTTTGTATAGTATCATTGTTATCAGAGTCAGGCTAAAAGCCCCAGGGAAACGTGGAGGGGACACTGGCTGCTCAAAGCACACTTCTGAGAGGCAAGATGACAACCTGTCAGAGATTCCTCTCCTTACCTACCTCAGAGAGTTGCAAGATTATTAATCTTCAGAATACAAAAGAGCAGAAAACTACAATTCCCAGTATACCCTGCAGCCCATTCAATTACTTTAAGTACATAAGGCTTTGCTGTGAGAAGATTAGTTTTAAGAAAATACATATAAAACTAGTTCCCACAAGCCATTTCCAGCTTCTGCGGGCATAATTTTTCCACTCTCTACTTAGAGGAAAAAAAAAAAAGGATAGAAAATAAATCACTATTGTTTAGTTATTTCTAAGATGATGGTACTGCAAGTCTAAAAATGTGGGATATTCACGCTAGAAGGACAGAGAGGTCACCGCATCTGTTCTCTCCTCCGCAGGCCCCACTCCGTCATTTTTCCCAGAGCTCACAGAGACCCTATGCCCAACCCAATGCTCAGGAACTGTGTGCGGCACCCTGAAGGGAAGAATACTTCATCTACCATCCATCTGGCAATGGAAAATACAGTCTTGGCAATTACTCAACAAGTCAGAACATAAAACCATGGCTGGCTGTGGTGGCTTACACCTGTGATCCTCGTACTCTGGAAGGCCAAGACAGGTGGATTGCTGAAGGTCAGGAATTTGAGACCAGCCAGAGCAAGACTAAGACCCCATCTCTACCAAAAATAGAAAAATTAGCTGGCTTCATGGCAGGCAACTGTAGTCCCAGCTACTAGGAAGGCTGAGGCAATGGCATCACTTGAGCCCAGGAGTTTGAGGTTGCAGAGAGCCGGGCTCAGGCCATGGCACTCTAACCTTTGGGTGACACTCTGTCTCAAAAAAGAAAGAAATCACAACACAGAAGCAGAGTATTCATTAACCTGGTTTTGCTTCTTTTTTTATACTTCTGGCAAATCACTTAATATTTTAAATGTTTCAGTGTCCTCATCTGTAAACAGAAATACAACTATCCTGTCTTTTATAGGAAAGTTCGTGAGAATGGAGTGAAAACATTACTCTAAGATTCTTAATGAAAGAAGGAATATAAAAGACTCTTTTCTGCTATCCTCAGGTACGTGAACTAACACACAATCATTTCTATCTCAATACAGACAAAATTAAACTTATCATCATCATACTTAAAACGTGCCTCTTCTTTTATACTCAGGCTTCTGGATAAGAAACTCACGGGTCTTCTCTTGCATCCAATCCAGGGAATCCACAGCCACTCAAGACTCCTGCTCTCTCACCTGCACCGTCTTGCCCTAATCCTAAACCAGCCTCCAAGGCTCATCCAACTTCCCTCCCAAGGCAGTGGTTCTCAACCTTCCTAACACGGTGACCCTTTAATACAGTTCCTCATGTTGTGGTCATCCCCAAGAGTAAAATTATTTTCATTGCTACTTCATAACTGTAATTTTGCTACTGTTATGAATCGTAATGTAAATATCTGATATGCAGGATGTATTCTCATTGTTACAAAGGGGTCGCGACCCACAGGCTGAGAACCGCTGTTCTAGGGAATCTGGCGCCTCTTTCCCTTCCCATCCCCAACACCTACCACCACACTAATGCTGGGACTGCCACATTTGGGTCTTTGTGTGACCACTCAGAATGGTCCAGGTCCCTTTCCTTTTAAATCAGTGGTCCTCAACTTTCCTAACGTCGCATGTTGTGGTGACCCCCAACCATAAAATTTTCGTTGCTACTTCATAACCGTAATTTTGCTACTGTTATGACTGTAATGTAAATATCTGATATGCAGGATGTATTTAGGCGACCCCTGTGAAAGGGTCATTCGACCCCAAGGTTGAGAACCGCTGCTTTAAATCCTTCTTACTAGCAGCAGGCAAAAAATGACCTGTGTAAAATGCTAATTTCAGACATTCTGCACAACTACAGCCTTGATGCTGCCCACCCCTCCTCACCCCCAAGCTATTCATTCTGTCACCTTCCTTTTACTTTTAAATGATTCTTATTTATCTTATGAAACTCAGCTCATCATCTGTCCTGTCATCGTCCACTAACTTGTCTCCTCACACAGGAGACTTCACTCAGCCAGGGTCTCCCACACTGCCTGAGGAAGCTCTGGGGATCTTGCAAAATGAAGGCACGGTCTGCGCTCACTGCCTCCTTTCCTTTCCTGGAAACCTCTTCTTTACCAAATCACAGTGAAAGTCTCTCTGGTCACTTCTCAGTCCATATTTCTTCCTGACCTGACCCCTCCCTAGCACATGACATTTGCGATGGCCCCACACCCGGGTGATTTATGGCATGATTCTTTCCTGATTTCTCTGTCCCCGCTCTGCCTTCCTTAGACTTTCTCACTGACTCCTCTTTGCCACTTGCCCTGTAAGAGCTTGGGCTCCAAGGCCTGTCCCAAGCTGCCTCCCCACTTTCCATCCTTGAGCAGTGCATACCCTTTTCTACGGCTTCTACTGTGACCTACAATTGGGGTTCTCAGCCGGGGCTGCACAGGGCCCAGGACCCACCCCAGACCAATGAAAATAACACCTTTGAAGATAGGGCTCACCATGGATGCTCACTGAAGCCAGGACAGAAAGCCACTGAGCCACTCCAGAGCCTTAGGACCAAGCCTCAAATCGGTGTCCTCGGCATCCACAACTCCCCTGGGCCCCCCCCTCCATTTTCATCTGCCTGCTGAACACCTGTATTCCCTGAAGGCTTCTATCAAAGGTCACCCACCTTCCTGAGACCTGCTTCTCTTGCTGGAATCCTTTAATTCTGACACCTACACAGTTGCCCAAGCTGCACACTGGACAATCCCCTCAGAAGCCCTCCCTCACCTCACCTGGCACTCAGCTGGTCACTAAGACCCACACAAGCACTTGGCTTCTGCACATTCCAAACCTCGCGAGGGTCACCCCGAGTGGGCCACTCATGTCTCAGTCTGCCTGTCCAATCCACTCTCCCTACCACCAGGAATGACCTTCTTAGAGCACAGATGTCATAGCTACTCCCCTACTTACAACACCCCACAAAGACAAAAAGGGCTCCTATTTAGACACGAAAAGGTTCCGATTCCTTAGAATGGTCTAGGAGTATCCAACTTTTCTTTTTTCTCTGCTCCACACTGAAGAATAAGAGTCATTTTGAGCCACACATTAAATACACAAACAATAACAAATGTTGATGAGCAAAGCAAGGGTCTTGTGCACACTTTTTGTAATATCTGACACTACAGATAACCAAAAAAGGTCCTCACAAAATCAGCACATGGCCTGGGGTCCACAGGTTGAACCTGGGAGAGCATCCACATTCAAAACCTGTTTCCCCTGCACCTTCTTCCTTTTATGTGTGTGCGCGCTTCAGAATATCACAGGGACACATACATTTTGGTTATATAATTTGTTTTTGAACATTTTAAGTCAAAGTTATAAATGAGCCCTTCACCCAGAATACGTGCCTTGCACCAGCGAGGTATGACTCCCCCCCATTTAATTTCCTTTGAGTTTTACTTCAGTACATGTACGTTAAGTGATCAACTAGTTCCAATTTAGTGCTGAGTACCTGTGGTGTTTTCCATTCTTGCCATACTTCACTTAAGAGAATGGCCTCTAACTGCATACTTCACTTAAGAGAACGGTCTCTAACTGCATACTTCACTTAAGAGAATGGTCTCTAACTGCATCCAGAGACCATCACCCCTTTCTATGGCCGAGTCGTCCTCCATGGTACACACAGACCACAGTTTATTAATCCATTCATGTATTGATGGGCACCTGAGTTATTTCCACGTCTTTGAAAATGAAAATTGCTCCCATGGACTTTCTTAATCCAAACTTCTATTATACACTCCAGATTATTCTTCAGCAACACACCATACAGTTTAGAATTATAAAACAATGTATAAACGCAGTCCACTGTCAAAAACATGCCTGCCCCTCCCCCCCACAGAGTCCTGCTAATTCCTTCATTGGAACCCAGGTCAGATGTCACCTGCCCTTCCCACCAAACTTCCCACTGTCCCTTCTCAAGGCACCTCCCTCAGCTCTTTTTATCACTCTAGTCTACTAATTACCACACCCATAAGGCTGTTGAGGCACCTGCTGTGTGGCTCTCCTGTTATGCTCCAAGGGCCTAGAATGTACATCTTTTTCTAAGTTAAGTCTTTGTTAAGATAGAGAAATTCTAAAAATGCTGGTTGCATAAAGGGCAAGTAACCCTGGCACAAAGGGTGTACATAAATAGACCACAGGCTTTTTCCCAAAAAATCCAGATTTTTTCAGGCTAGAAATGAAGTACCGGGGGAAAAAAGATTTCTGTTTTAACCTCTATGTTCTAATTATGGAAAGTATAGAATGCTGTTCCTCAAAAAATCAATTACTGACATCTTAACTGAACAATCTTTTGTATTACTAAAGATTCCATTAAACGGAAGTTAGAACCATCATTCTGCCAACTGAAGACTGAAATCCTTCTCTTGTCTCACAGTCATCCTCAAGTGTATGGGAGGGTAAACTGTTATGTTCAGCCTGGTATGAATGTTAGAAAATTAACTTGCAGGAATATCAAAATTTACCGTCTGGACTGCACTATTACTCACATTTTACTCATCACCTTTTTATTGGCATAAATCCCATTATTTAATGTTCTTCTAGCTCCTGACTGATAGCAGCACTAACAGGCTTCCACCATGTTTCATTATGAAATCCTATTGTGGCCATTCATTCCAATCAAAACCAAAGTAGATCAATTTTTAAGTTAAAAGAAAGACATTAAAAAATAAGTTATGTGAGCAATTCAAAATCCTTCTGATATATCTACAATAAATTGTGAACATCAAATAAAACCGTAAAGAAATATTAAATCATTGAATCTATGCCTATACCAACTTCAGACAGTGAAGTCTGAGAACACGGTGAAAAACAAATTTCCGTAAGAAAGCAAATGCTGCGTAAGAAAACGCATGGCGTAAGTTTACATGCTTTTGTTCATCTTTACCTCACTTATGCAACGGACTTATCCACTAACTTACTCATCAAGGAGACTCAATTCTGAACGCTATCATGATGATCAGATTCTCAAATCCACATCAGTACTGTGCAGCTCTCTCAAAACTAATCTCTCTCTCAAAAAATAAGGGCAAGACCAAATGGCTGAAACAACTCCTGCCGCATGCAATTATGTAAGTAGACAAGAAGGGTGTGAAAGTCTGAATGAAAATATTAGAAGTGACAGCTTTTCACCTAGTCTTTCCGTGCCCTCTCCAAACTGCAGGCAGCAGATGGTAATTTTCAAGCACATTTAGACCAGGCTTGGAAGGACAACTCAGCGATAAAGAAATAACTACACAGGCAAAAACCACATGTTTTGCAACCTACAGTTTTTAATCTAGAAAAGCTTTCATACCAATTAAGATAGAGAACCTGCCGTAAGAATTGCTCTGTATAAAATGGCTGACGTATAAATTATAAAGTAATTAAACTTTTAGCAGTTTCCTTTACACAGATGCAATACAGCATGCCAGTAAACATTGAAATGTTTTTTTTTTTTTAAAAACTAAAATCTAAACATTAAGGAACAAAGAATGCCAACTCTTAAGAGAAGTCAACCTCTCTCTGCTCTAAATGCTTTTGGGGCCAAAACTCAGGTAATGGGTGTTCACCAATGACCGTGTACACCAGAGCACAGGGGCACAGGAACAAGCTTTACCCCGCAGCCCAGGTGTAACAGGCTGTATCATCTAGGTGTGTGGAAATACACCGTGTGGTGCTCGCACAGTGCGTTTCTCAGAACACATCCCTGAGGTTAATGCTTCCAATGCAAAACCAACTGCAGCACTAGTTAAGGAATAGAAAGCCGTTTGCCTCTTTGTCCCTCACGCCAAACTAAAACAGAAAAGTGAAGCCGTTCCAGGGCAGGTGGCCAGAACCTTGGGGATGGCCCTCCAGCTCCTCTCCCACTACCAGCTCCACCTCGGATTTCCAATTTGAACAGAAATTTCAGAAGAAAACCCTCCTTCACACTGATACTCAGAGATACCATTAAATACCAAGTCTCCCCAGAACCCCCTACCAGAAGTTCGGACCTAGGCCAAGGCCACACCAGGGCCTCTGGCTCTACCCACAGCCCCCTGTCGTTTCATTCCCAGTGACTTTTGCCTGACACTGCCCAGCCTCCACGCAGAAGACTAGGGCTCTGACCTTCTCCCGAAATCACAGGTAACACAAACAAATAAAAATAGATGTTTTGCCACCAGAAAGCCCAGGTAAACTGTACAATGCTGGGAATGTCACTTACCCTAAGCCTCAATTTCTTCATCTGGAAAATGGAATACTCCCAGTAGCATTTAAGAAGGTTATTATGAGGTTCAAATGAGATTACTGATTTAAAGCCATCTAGCAAGCTACAGAAATCTTCTATGTTGATGGTCTAGTGCCTGTGATCCTTCAAAGTAAGGCTAGGTAGGGCATAAGATATAAATTTCCCTCCATTACAGCTGCCACCACAGGACTCACTATAGGCCTTTTGGGGCCCTTCTAGCCTCGTAGTAAAGGGGAGAGGGAAGAAAGCCCAGGCCCTTCCCCTACTTTAAGCTTCCAACTGCTCAGTTCAGACAGGGACTAATCACTTTTCTGACTTTTTCCCCAAGTTTCTTCCCCTTACATTTTATGCCACAGTTTCAACAAATGACTAATACATTTTACAATTAAGCAAAGGCAATATGCTTTTCAGCAATAAGGTTTATTACATCTAAGCACTTTAAAAAGCTGACATTAGTTATGTGCGTGAACATTCATGCACTCCCCGTGTGCACACACAAAGCAACAAACAGGCCATGACATACACACACACAGGGGCAAGACACCCAAACAGCACCGTCATTACAAGAATAGGATCTTTGTAAGAACAAGATAAAGTGTTTAATGTTGGCACAATGGTTGAGAAAGAGTCTAGAGCCACAATGACCAGATTCAATTCCAGTTTCTCCACTCAGAGTATTTGGTAAAGTCACTTAATACCTTAGTTTCTTTTGTCAGCTATAGAATGAGTTAACAGTACTTACCTCACAGAATTGCTCTGAAGTTGAACAAATTAACGTACAGAAAATGTAGGTTATATAATGTTAATGTATATAACAGCATGCAGTGGGGGGTTAGAGGTGTTTTCTATTGTCAGCGTTCATTGAGTCCTGAAAAGTTTAGGCTACACAGTCTTCACATATACAAACATATGTGGTTCTACGCATTCATGCAGTTAAACGCATCTAAGGGCACATGTGTCTTTCCTTCTGGCCCCTGCAGTAAGTTTGCTGGGGTCACTGTGAGGCGTCATACGATGAGCGTTGACTCTGCGCCAAGCACTGCTCTGAGGGCTTGACACATATGAACACACTAGTCCTCAGGACAACCCTACAAAGAAACCAGGTCCAAAAAGCCCCCCGAGCCCACTGTCTTATCTTCTACCTACAACCAGCCCATGTGAACAGTTATAACCACAATAAGGGAAAACTGTAGGTTACACAGCCAAATTTTCCCTTAAACTTTTGATAACAAGAACAGACCACTGTAATCTTTGTTCTCACTTTGGTATTTTGACAACTGTCTTTCTCATAAAAGTGCTCTAGCATCTCGGAGGATCTTATGTGTGAGAACAGCCAGATGATTCCTGTATTCTAGAGCTAATTTCTTTGATGTAAATCAATGGATTACATACTCTTATCTAGTCATGGGATTTTAAAAGATATACACACACACAAGACTTAGGGCACCATTCAGCACAGTAGACTGTTTTGATGAACACTGTTTTAACCAGTTTCATACAGCTAACTTATTGCTTGGCTTAATTATGAATATATCATAATTTTATTGTGAAAAGATTATTTACAACTTTTATCAGAAACACAGATTAAAAATGCGATACTTTGTCAAAACAGAGAAACTAAAATACAAAGCAAAGGCGCTGGGGCAGTGCCTGTCTGTGGTTCAGTGGGTAGGGCGCCGGCCCCATATACTGAGGGTGGCGGGTTTGAACCCGGCCCCACCAAGCTGCAACAACAACAACAAAATAGCTGGGCGTTGTGGTGGGCGTCTGCAGTCCCAGCTACTCGAGAGGCTGAAGCAAAAGAATCGCACAGGAGATGGAGGTTGCTGTGAGCTGTAACATCACAGCATTCTACTGAAGAGGATAAAAAGAGACAATGTCTCATTTAAAAAAAAAAAAAAAAAAAAGCAAAGGCACTGTCTGACACCTTGTGACACACGGACAGACAGGGCCACTGTGGCACGTGCTTCTTAGTCACAGACTTCTACTTAGGAAACGCTTTCCAGAGACACACCTAAACATTCCACAAAAGCCAAACTTGTGCACACTTATACACAACAGTATTTTTGTAGCAAAGTCCACTCTTAGTGTAAATTGTGGTAAATTTACAAGCTTTTGAAAATCAAAAAACATTCTTCTTATTAACTGGCTTTCAAAGCATCATCCAGAACCCTAGAAAACATTGCTAATCCTTAAAAATAATTTAGACAAGAACATTAAAACTTCCTCATCCAAAAACTGGACATTATTCCCAATCTCTCACCCCTATGTTCATTAATCTTTTCACATTAAATTAAACTGGCAATGGTGACATTATAATTATAACCGGAATTTTCTGTTTAATAAAACATATTCCATTGTACATGTAAGTATCCACCCACCCCCAAGTTCTCTGAACTAATAGCTTATCACAAAAGCCTTATCAAACGGCCTAAGTAGACAAAAACTGCCTAGGACTCAGTTGGAGGAAAACAGGACAGAGCATCAACAGAAGCCCACGTTACAACCTAACACACTGTGTTCATTTATTCTAGGATTATGTTTTTGTTTTAATTATTTATGATAACGGTAGCAATTAATGCTC
Source organism: Loris lydekkerianus (assembly GCA_963574355.1). NCBI lineage: Eukaryota > Metazoa > Chordata > Mammalia > Primates > Lorisidae > Loris > Loris lydekkerianus. Next base: position 85,884 of record CAUYPK010096576.1, read on the forward strand.
TGTAACATTTTGCAAAAGAAATGAACTCTCAATAAAACTTCCCAAATCTTTCACTGTTTCATCTGCGCCTTATATATTCAAACACTACGAGGAAACAGTGCCATGTCAAGTTGACACCCAGGACAGACGGGATGCCCGTTAACTGCATCAGGGGCGCAGGGCTGGGGCCTCTCAACCATCCTCATAAGCTCTGCGGAATATGTGCAACAGGATCCCTCCGCCCTCGTACAATTTTGTCAATTCTGAAAACTGACCCAACACCTCTGCTGGCTCTGGAGAGACTATTTAATAAGCCTTATGTCCCAGAACTCGAGGATTGAACCAGATGCTCAACTCTTCTCCACGCTCTGCACTCCACCGCTGCCCCTACCCACTTCCCAGCCCCAAAAGGCTTCTTGAACTGCCTCAGGTTATGGGTCATAAGAAACCTTAATTTTCTAAATTCCACAGAAAGTCCCCAAATACAAGTCAATAATCACTCTAACCCAAAGAAAATAGCGTGTCAAGCTCAGGTTTGCTCACCATAGCAACTGCATTCAGTCCTTCCCCTACCCCCAATAAAGAAGATGAAAGGGGAGGAATGGGGACCAGTTAGCTAGTTTTGGTTCATGAAAGAAAACTGTTAATGTCATATTTCACAACTCATTAAAGAATATGTTTTATGAAAACATCCGTTTTCACAAAAATAAAATTTGGTTTTCAGTGAGTAATACCAGTTTTACACCAAAAATCTTTCCATCATCTATTTAACCTCACAAAAACCTAGGAAGCCGCACAATACGATCAGATGCACCTGACAGAGGCAGAAACCACCTCTCAGAAGTTAGGGCTGCAGGAAGGGCTGACAGGCAAACAGGAAAGAGCACCGTGTCACACAGACGGTGCAACTGTGAGACAAGAGAAGCTGGCAGAGCAGAGAAATGGAAGTGGCAGACGCTTCAACTCACTTCACCTCTCCCACCACAGAACACCTAACGGGGAGGAGAAAGAAGGAAGCTTCCAGCAGCCTCCAGCTGTGTCTTGCCTTCCCAAAAGGAAGCAGGGGCCATGCTGACCGGCTGCGAAGCCTGGATCTACCGTTAGGACCCATTTTCATGGGTGGAGATAAAGCTCATCCTTAGGACAATCCTAGGACTCTAAATAAAATAACAGCAAGATTGTTTCAGAGAATATATTCAAATATTTCAAATCATTTATACACAGACTTTCAGGTGGTCCACAACACATTTCAATACAGACACACTTAAGTGCTGTAAGTCCAGTGTGTTAAGATGAAAGGACAGAGTTAAACCCAGAATTCCGAAACTCTAATTCCTAACCCAGTCCATAAGCACTAAAAGATTATAAAGTACCAGCCTATACCATGGTCTCAGTAATCCTACCAGTCAAATCCACTGCCCTCTGAACCAATGCTGCAAACACGTGCAACGTGCTTCCCAAGGAAGCCCAGGTTCTGGGCATCACTTTGTGGACATTACAACAGAGCCTGTCCAAGCCAGTTTCTACAGGACGTAAGGAAGGTTTGGGTGTTCAAACCTGCTTAATAAACTTCTCTTCCTTTATTCACCCAATTAAATGAGGAAGGAAGAAACATTAAGTATTAAAACTACACCAAAAATGAAAAGAATGGATCTTACTTAATCTTGTATCTGGGATCACTAATATCTGACAGGTCTTGAATAGCTCAGCTCACAGACTTGGGAAAATACTATAGTCCTTAACTACCAGAAGACCCGGAGAGTCAGCTGTTGTATCAGATCACGATTCAGTCTTCTGTATAATCGTCTGCGTTAGTCTTGACATGTTTGCTGGGGATCAGTTTTGGGAAAACATCTGCTAACAGTAGAATCTGGGGTTCAGGGTCCAATGAGTAAGTCCATAAAAACACTGAATTAATGAAGGTCCAAATCACTGAATCTTAACTTTTTTTAATTTATATAGTCTTAAACACATAAGGAAATTTATGAAGGCTACTGTAATTTGACCAAAATATTCTCATCCAAAGTCCCTATATGTTTATGTCAGAGGAAAAGACTAGAAATACAATTTTTCCCAATTAGAAGAAAATATTTAACTAACAAATACTTGTACAACCGAGAGCATCCTGTTTCTTGGCCAGCCTAGCACTGAGATAACAGTATCACCATAATCCTTTTTTTTTTTTTTTTTGCAGTTTTTGGCAGGGGCCGGGTTTGAACCCACCACCTCCGGTACATGGGGCCGGCGTCCTACTCCTCTGAGCCACAGGCGCCGCCCTCTCCACAATACTTTTTAAGAATAAGAGGATGATCAAGCCATAGTCCACAGGGATCCATTTATTGCCGTTCAGTTCTACTAAAGACCATTTAGCCAGCTATATTCAAAGCCTAGAATCGTTTAAAAAGCCAAATCAGCTCTGAATAAGTGCTAGGCTTTTTCATTATTTTAGTCTTCTACATTGAAGCATTCGACCAATAAATATTCAAATAAATGAACTGTGTCGGTAAGTTTACTGTACTTAGTCATTTGAATGCAGAACTAATAATTTTAACATCTTTGCAAAATTCCATGTTACATTGTGCAGGCCCAGTTCAAACCCACTCCTGACACCCTACAGCTATAAATTATCTCTCGAGCTGGAAAGTAAAAGGCTACGTCTGAAATAGCATAGCAGCTGGACAGTTCCTGCTTCAAGAAGGTAAACCCTGTTTAATAACCAAAGCTTTCAGAGGGAGTCTAACTCAATGACAAAAAGAGAGGAGAAATCCCTTCTACAAAAACACTCTTCTTTAAAAAAAAAAAAAAAAGGACTTTCTATTTTGCTATTTCCTAAATATGCAACTGAATATAGAAGTGCCAAAAGCAAATCAGAAAATAGAGGCTGAGAATTAGGTAGGAACAAGTGGAACCCTTCCTGATTGGACATTGTTTAGAAAACAGAGGGCAGAACTCCTGTGTAGAGTCAAGTTCCAGATCCCCTCCGAGGCATCCTGAAGACCTGGGAATAGCCCCAGGTGCTTGGAGGGGCTCCACCAGAACAGATTCTTCCCCGTTCATGGCTCCTCATGGATGTGTTCTCCATATAAATAATTTATTTCCATCCCAACAAGGAGATAAATAATACGGTCAAACAGAACATGTACAAACAGTGTCTTGTGCTTTTAACAGCTACTGAACAAATATGCAAAATTCTGGAGATTCATACAACACCTCGTGAACCAATTGTTATATGTGGGAGGAAGGACTATGGGGAACTTTTATGACTTTATACTGTTTTATCTTATCTGGCCACTTTATAGTAAACACATATCATTTCTCCTGTCAAGGGAAAAATACAAGCCATTTCTCTTTTTAATGTTTAATTCAGTGTGGTTTCAAAGAAGGAATGATAAATAAGTTTAGCATCTTCAACTAGGTCAAGGGTTTTCCAAAGATAACTTTGGTAAAATTTAAATATACAATTCTTTCCATCCTGAGGAAATCCTGGAATAATATTAGTCTAGCTTCAATTTTCACAGAGAAAAATACTTAAAGTTCTTATATATGAAATATTTATATGTGGAATTATACTAATTATAATAAAGAGCTACTTTGCGATTATTAGCAATTGTTGTACTTTTTAAGTTCAGTGTAAGGATGGTCATAGTCTTTCCATTTCCTCTATTTTACCTAATATTAGTTTTCATCTTTTTAGGAACTTATGTCTCATAACTCCAACCAAATCCTCAGCTGCCTAAGGGCAGATACTTTCTCATACTTTAGTAAGCACTTTGCATTCAACAGTGTTCTATAAATTATTAACCAATGGACTTTATCCAGATTTTTATTTGCTATAGTTTTGACTGCAAAATCTAGAAGAACTCAAGAGTTCCCTACACAGATTACAAAACAGGAGGAAGTAATATTCATACCAAATGGACTATGTTCATCTTATTAATCATCTATTATAAGATGCAACCAAAGTTTTAAAATTATAAAACTCTGTGTAAAGAAGGCTTTTCAAAGGCAGATCAAAGACAAAATGAGAACATTAAATGATTTTAAAAATCCCATTTCCAAACAAAAATTAATCCCAAGAGATTTCTCCCCACAAAATTGCTACTTACTCATAGTCCTACTTTTTGATGATACAGGAAGAATACTTTTTAAAGGGCAGAAGATCAGCCAAAGTTGAATTCTTAGATTTTGACTGTTTTCTTCCTATTAAAGGAGAAGTGATCCTGACTCTCTGACCCTCTGAATTAAAGTAAAATTAAGTTTTACTTCTATGACTTGATCTTTAAAAAAATAACAATAATACTTTTTAACAGCCAGACATGCACTCTGAGAGGCCAAGGCAGGAGGAAAGCTTGAGGTCAGGAGTTTGTTCTGGTCACCAGCTGGAACAAAGTGAGAGCCCATCTCTACTAAAAATTGAAAAACTAGGCCGCGCATCGTGGCTCATACCTATAATCCCAGCACTCTAGGAGGCCAAGGCAAGCAGATTGCTTGAGCTCAGGAGTTCAAGACCAGCCTGAGCAAGAACGAGAACCCATCTCTAAAAAGTAGCCTGGCATTGTGGTGGGAGCCTGTAGTCCCAACTGCTTGGGAGGCTAAGGCAAGAGGGTTGCTTGAGTCCAAGAGTTTGAGGTACCTGTGAGCTATGATGTCACAGCACTCTACCCAGGATAACAAGGCAAGTCTCTGTCTTTAAAAAAAAAAAAAAAAAAACTAGCTGGGCAGTGTCAGGTGCAGCTGAGGCAGGAAGGTATTTGAGCCCAGGAGTTGGGGTCTCTGCAAGCTACAATGAGGCCATGGCATTCTAGCCCGGAAGACAGAGGAAGACTCGTCACAATCACCTACCACTGTTAGGAAGCCTCTTCCCAACATTACATGCAATAGTTAGATATCCATTATCTCCCACAATCAGAAATGTCCTTAATTAAATGATGACATAGTCATATACTGTAAAGCATTATCTAAATATGGAAAATGAAAAGATGTAAAAAAGAAAAAGTCTAAGATATATTAAGCAAGGAAGGCAAGTTGCAGAAAAATATGTATGATATTATACTATACCATTTAAAACATTATGTAGAATACGAGACTTCTTATCTCTGAGGAGTGGGATTTCAGAGGATTTAGCATTTCACTTTTTGCATTGAGCATTTTAGTATTTTTTTCATCTTTTACAAGTAGTACTTTATAATCAGAAAAAGAGAATAAATGGAGCTATTCTATCACTCCCCAACAAATATGGGGTTCATTATATAACTGGAAATAGAGCAGATCCACTTGGAGTTACATGTGCTTCATTTGTTAAAAAATACCACATACAAAAACAAGGCTTAGAAATAGTGCTTGCTCACGAATCATAGTAAGCCCCTTGAAGTTATGAATATAGAGGACCTAAAAAATAGACCCACATTTGTGGTTTTCCTATCCTACAAAATTAGGAATTCACAATATAAATTTTAATTTTAATATAAATTTTAAAATACCATTCACATTTTAGAAATAAGTCCTCAAAAAGAAAACTGCAGTAATTTCTTGGGCAAATTTAGTCCCAAATAAGAATGTTAAGAGTCCAAAATCACCCAAAATGCTGTAATAAAAATATACATTCCTACTGACCCAGTAAAGAGGGTCTCTAGTCTAATCATAAATTGTACCAGCATCTCAAGATCTGCCTCCACTCTGTAAAATCTTTTCTATTTTCAGAAAATGAAGTGATGACTCAAAATGGAAACACAGTAATTACGTACAGTGCAGTATTACTGTAAAGTGGTCCAGTTCTCTGCTCATCACCTTTGATAAGTATAAAGCAAGGTATTTCCTCCCGGGGTAGGCAGGCCTGTGTTGAATGATCACGTGCTAAAACTTGTCCAGAGCTACCTGTTCAAAGAGAACTGTACAAGTATACTTTAAGCTCTAACAGACACCACCTTCATACAAAAACATCCACAGGAGTATTACAAAAAACACAGCGCTGGTGCTTCAGTGTGCCTGGGGTCAAAGGTGCTCTCATGCATTTTTAATCTGAGAGTGAAAGTGAACAAGTGTCCTTCAATAATCAGCGTCAGGGCCAATGACACGGTTTCCCTTCCTTAGGGTCCCACCAAGCTGTGACAATTGGCTTACCAACTACGCTCCTTAAGAGCTTTAAAAACAAAAGCAAAAAAGCACCCCTCTCTGCCAAAATTCAAACAAATATTTGCTTTTTCTTCTTTTCTCCCTTCCATCAAGTGGTGAATAAGAGAGGAAGGAGAAACTTAATGTGATTGTCTGCTCTTCAGGACAGAAAAACCCACAGAACTGTTTATACAATGAGGTGATTAAATTTTGACTCTTCTAGACTACATAAATGCAGACTATTCTATGAATTAATTAACCTTCTGCTATTTAATATCTTAAGTCTTAGCACTGGGTCACACATCTTGGCAGAATGCAGAGGAGAGCCTGAAAATTATTTGTAATGAAGATTCTGTAACATCATTCCTCACTTTACCAAATTCCTTCTTTCGCTTAGTAACAAAACAAAGTAATGTGTCGGTGGCATTTATTATTTTAACCCTGTGGTTTCTAGCACACAAAACTCTCCCAGGCAAGTAGGACAAAGCAAAGAAAGTGGTTTTCTAGGTCCTACTAGAGAGGAAGACAGGGCAGAGCCAGTAGAAGAACCTCAGCACCAGCCCAGAACAGAAAACAAGGGAATTCTGGGTATGATTCATGGAAAGTGCACTGGACACAAAACATCAAAAAGAAGACTAAATGTCCCCAAAATCTGACATTTAATAAACATGTTTCTTCAGGAACCTGGTGCTCAATTAATTAAAGTATATGTACTTAGGCAGAGAAGTTTCTCCCTAGCAGATGGTACAACAGGCTTCAAAAATAATGGGGGAATTTGACTTAAAGTTGCCTCCTTGGTTATTGTAACAAATACCTTACCAAAAGATACCAAAGAAAGAGCTGGCATCAGAAGGCTCCTGTGCTTTATTTATCATGACAGAGCCAAGACTTAGCAAGACAGCAGGGCTCCCCACACTTCTGGCCTACCAAGCCAGAGGAGCCCCCTCCTGCACCTCCCCTGTGCTGAGCTCCCTTCCCAGGCCAGACGAGGCTATAAAAAGCCTGGCCTCGGGCCAGCTGGCAAGACCACACACCGGGTATTTTTAACTTAAGGGGGCCTGAGGATCAGGCCAACACCAGGGCACCAAAACCATACAGAGAATAACGACCTGAGGCCAGGATAGTGGTCTACACGTTAAGATTTTTTTTTTTTTTTCTGAGTTATCCTAATTACCAATTGGTGTTTTAATGGTGATGAAGATATAAAAAGATAACATTTGGGAAAGCTGATAAAAGTGGGTAGATATCTCGTTTTGAAAGAGCACGCTCACTTTGAAAGACCATATGTATAGTTATGTAAACAGCAATGTGAATACCAAACATTGGCCAAATAAACTGAACTCTTATTTTTTATTCCTGCCACATAAGGCTACAAACTTGACTTTTGTTATAATTACTCTAACAGTTTGCGGTTGTTGTTTTTAGTTTCACACTGGTCTTGGCACTGGGCCACACATACAGATTCTGTGAAGCTGTTCTCTTAGATACAACTCAGATACAACAACATTACAATTGAATGCTGAAGAGCTCAAGGACTGTGCGAGGATGGCTAGCACAATGTTCCGGGATGATGAGTATTCATCAGAAAGTTCTTACCATTTCAACTTTATTGTTAAAAATTACATTGAAACACAAACATTAGTAACATTTTCTGCCTTACGTGAACACCATTTCATCTTTCTATGAGGAATGAAGATTGGCAAAGTCACTGTCACAGTTCTCAATACCAATTTTGAAAACAGAATTGTCCAGTAACAAGGACAAGGGGAAGGCCAGGTAGGTGGGGCTTCCGTCCCAACCCAGTTCAAGTTCTCAGGGTTTCATTTCCTGGGTCTTCCAAGGAAGGGGAGGGGCAGGACTCTGCGCCTGGAAAATGATTAGTGGAGAGAGTGCGCAGAGCCTGCAGAGACCGGGATCTGCAATCAGAAATTCCTGACTTAAATATAACTTTCAATGCTTTACTTGCCTCTTTAACAAAGATCACCAGAAAAATTGTATCTACATGTTGATGTGCATTAATAATCTTATTACAGAATATACCCACACTTAGTGTGTCCTTAAAATTTAAAACACTAGGACCATCCTTGACTTCATTAAAATATCTGTTCTCACCTTCAATTAACCTCCAAAACTCTTTTTCCTCCAAATCATTTGTCTCAACTCGACTCTTCTCCCGAGGAACTTTTCTCCAGGCCTGGCACTGATTTCTCTGCCTTGGGTGGTGGGAGAGCCTCTGGGCCTTTCTGCTGCCACCGGGTCCTCACATATCTGGGAGATAATTTTCCCCTGTGCAGCACTTCCTGAGTTCCAGGAGGCTTTTCCTGGCTAATCTAAACAAAGGCCACCCTGCCTCCCTCCTGCCCCAGGCCAGGCTACCCGCCACCAGAGGTGCTCCAATTGTGCAGTTTGACTCATGCGCTCACAGGGTTAATCTTAGTCTCACAGGGAACCAGGGAGCACGCTGTGTGACTCTCCCATGGACACACGGGCTGGTGAGAAAAACTGCTCCATAAAAAGGCTGTGGAGGTTTCCAGTACACAGATTAAATACTCATGTTTATCTATCTCTGCTCTCCCGTAGAATACCATTAAAATGACAGTAAATGAATAAACAAAAAAGTATAAACCCATGAGGAAGAAGAAAACAAGAGGTGAGATATTAACAGAAAAGAGAGGTCAAAGAAATTTTGGAAGGAGAAAAGCAGATAGACAAGTGATAATTAAAGTTTTAATTTGTTCTAGGTGAGAAGATAAGAAGCAAGCTAATTAAAACACAGAACCCCAAAGACTCGGGAATCAGAAAGTAGCAGGAGGCTGGGTAAAACCTGCAAGGAGTAATTCCGAGCCCTCCTTCCCAATGCTCACCCTGCTCCTGTCAGAAGTCAAGAGGATTACCATCTGGAGGGGCCGGCAGGAGAGAGGAGCCCACAGAAAGGGGAGATTACGTTAAAACATATAACAGACCCAACCCCCATTCAGATTCCAGATGCCCCAATTTCTTCTCTTACAGTAAATGAGGAGTTTGGGGGGAGGGGGGTACAGATAACAGTATGTTAGGGTCACAAACCAAATAGCACAATTCCCTCCCCATCAACCAGGCCCCCAAGACAGGCCTGTCCAAGTACATAGAGCTTTTTACCAGTTTTGAGAACTAGCTGACACAGGTGAGCAGGAAGCCAAGGGCCACCAGACATGTCAGGAAAGCCTCCCAGGGGAAGACAGTGGGTTAATGTAACCACAGGGACAGACAGAAAGTAAGTGCAGACAGGAGAGACTACAGAGGAACCCTCCAGAAGAGATCTAACGCTATCGCCTTGAAATAAGAATAAGACAGTGTAAAAAATGAAAACTTCATGAATAAAAACATGTTTATGGAAAGTGAAACTATGAAAACTGAAAAAAACCTCACCAGAACTGAAAAACAAACTAAGGCTATCTGCCAGGATATAGAACAAAAAAGACAAACAGATAAAACTAGAATCGAGGAAAGGGTTTAAAAACTAAAGGATTAATCTCAGGATTTATAACACCCAACTAATTAAATTGGCTTCCAGATAGTAAGAACAGAGAAAACGAAGATGAGGAAATTATCAAAGAAATAGTACACACACACACCCCAAAAAAAAGAACAGAATTGAGTTTAATGTGTAATAAAATCTAGCAAAGTGGATGGAAAAATACCAATGCCAAGGTTTATCAACAATTTAGAAATCAAGGAAATAAATGTGTCTAAAATCAATGACATACACAGAGTAAGAGGCCCTGGACTTCTCAGCAGGAATCCTGGAGGATTGGAGCTTGGAGGACAATAGGAACAACAGCGTCTGAGGGAAAAATATGTTAGATGGAGAACTGTACGCACAGGCAAACCACCAGGCAAATGTGAGGGCAGGGCCAGGAAACTGACCTCTGATGCACCCTCCCGAGGATGCTCCTGGACAATGTGCCCTCCCCAAGGAGGGATACATAAAGGTGGAAGACGTGGGATCTGGAAAGCAGGGTCTGAGGCCCAGTGACTCCAAGAATGGCAGTGAAGGGACACAAACACACACACACACACACACACACCAGGAGTGTAAAGTAGAAGTGAGGCAGGGTTTACACACACACACACGAGTGTAAAGTAGAAGTGAGGCAGGGGTTACACACACACACACACCCCAGGAGTGTAAAGTAGAAGTGAGGCAGGGGTTACACACACACACACACACAGGAGTGTAAAGTAGAAGTGAGGCAGGGGTTACACACACACACACACACACCAGGAGGGTAAAGTAGAAGTGAGGCAGGGGTTACACACACACACACACACACACACACACACACACACACACACCAGGAGAGTAAAGTAGAAGTGAAGCAGGGGCTCCAGGCAGGGATTCCAGCTCTGACCAAGAAATCACCACTGCTGCTGAAAGCTGCAGAAAACTGCAAAGAAGAAACACGCAGAATGCTTACTTCAAAATCAAACTCCAGGCAGCACCCATAGCTCAGTCGTCAGGGCGCCGGCCACATATACCTAGGGTGGGGGGTTCAAATCCAACCCAGGTCTGTTAAGCAACAATGACAACTGCAACCAAAAAATAGCCAGGTGTTATGGTGGCACCTGTAGTTCCAGCTACTAAGGCAAGATACACAGAGTAAGAGGCCCAGGACTCTCAAGAGCTTGAAGTTGCTGTGATGTGTGATGCTACCCAGGGCAACAGCTTGGAAAAAAAAAAAATCAAAGTCCACTTGTGTTTGGTTCTAATAAATGAATTTAAGTCACCTGAATGCAACAAACTACAAGACAGGCTGTGAATTTGAGTTCTAAATTACAAATTATGGAGGCTGGGCTTTGAAATGTGAACATTTCTCCAAACATAGAAAGGTTATTCAAAAGATAATAGTCATCCATGAAGATGAAAAACGCTCATTACAGTTTTATTTATTTTTAAGAAACAGAGTCTCACTTTATCGCTCTTGGTACAGTGCCGTGCTGTCACAGCTCACAGCAACCTCCAACTCTTGGGTTTATGTAATTCTCTTGCCTCAGCTTCCTGAGTAGCTGCGACTACAGGTGTCCACCACAACACCCGGCTATTCTTGTTGCAGTTTGGCCAGGGCTGGGTTCAAAACCACCACCCTCGGTATATAGGGGCCAGCGCTCTACCCACTGAACCACAGGCGCCACCTATCATTACAGTTTTATTAACTGATGTGTTCCACCATATTGAGCGGAAGTGCACAGTTCCATCAGAGCTGAAGGATAAAATGGTGGTGTACACATGTCTCCCACAGTAAAACAATGAGGCAATTATCAACTCCAGGATAACAGAAAGTGGAAAGTTAGGGAAAACATTCAAGACGCGACTGCAATGATTGTATAGTCACGTGAATGGAGATTCAACCACGAGTTATGCTATTAAAAGATGACAGAGGGGGAGGGAAATACAGGTCAGGGAAATAAATTTTACTCAAAATTTTTATGTCCGTATCATTCACCTAACTAAACACATGAAAATAAAAGTTCAAGGCACTGATTACAAGTCTGACATATTAAATTTTTGGCAGGCCCCTATTTCCAAAAGCAAAACTCATCAGTAAAATAGACTGCAAAGTCAAATATTAATACTAATTCTTTGCATATAAACCTAATTGCCATAGATGTGTTATAATTGCCTAATGTAGGCATAGTTTTGCATAATCTGAGGATAATAGAAACCATACACCATTTTTAAGAGTTTTACTTATTAAAAACAATGTTTACAGAGACACTTCACTTCTGTTCCCTCTTGATACAAAGACAGGGTAGGAATTCTCTCTACTCTGGAAGCCCAAGGGCAGGCTCCAACTATGGAGAGACAGTTTTTTGTTGTTCTTTTTTTTTTTTTTTTTTTTTTTTAATCAAACAAGATCCAGTCAGCCTTTAAGCCGCAGAACTTTGGCTTTCTAAACTTATCCATCAAAGCATCAAAATAGAGCAAAGATAAAAGGAAAATTTAAAAACAAAGAAGGAGAGCTAGAGTCTATGCCCGTAATCCTGTGTAAATATAAAATGTGAAAAATTCTGTAAAATTCACAAAGACCTCTTTAGAAACTAATTGCACTTGAAAAGCTCCTCCCTCCCCCAAGAACATTCTCCTCTCCCTAGACCCAGAAAATTCCTACCACAAGGTCCAGGCTCTGAGGGCACCTGTAACCATCCCATGCAGCTCTGGTTGTTCCCAGACCACGGGCTACACACCTTAACTCTGCACAGACCCCGCTAAGCACCTAAATGTGCTTCATTTCCCTGAGTGTACTTTGAGTGAACTCACCTAGCGTTACCCATCGATGTTTGAGGACAACTAAGTGAATAAACCAGCGAAGACCTCAAGAATATTCCATCAATTCAAGAGACCAAAAACAACAGCCAATAAAATGGATGTGTGAGATAATGGTATTTATGTGAATGCAAAAGATCTTCAGTAGGGACCTGTCATAATTAGGATCAGTCTGGATTCACACATACAGCCTAACCCTCCCTGGATGCCTTATTCCTTCCGGGTTGCCACAGCACCAGGAAAAGGCTGCACAGCACGCTGCTACTCGGCGTCTCTCTGCAGAGCCTCCCTCCAAGGACCTGGGGAACAAAGCCCTGGTTGTGACACTTCGACACTCCCCAGGGGCCAGGGCAGGACAGAACACACACAAGACAGGCAGTGCACGCGTGTGCTGAGCTTAGCTGACAGTGAGTGAACTCTGCTTCCGGACCAACTATTTTTCTTTAAAGTGTATCACTTTTTTAATTCAGATACTTATATTTTAAAAGAAAACTTTGTGTATACCATAAATTGAAAAGCAGTAGAAGATGATCACAACTAACAGAGATGACACAGTGTGATGCCCAGGTGAGGCCTGCTCTGTGACAGCGCGGGCGGAGCAGGCGCCGGCAGGGTGCCATGGCACACTTCTTACTCTATGAGTCCACGTTAGGTCACGCTACGGCTACGGGCCACCCAAGATGACCTTGCCCAACACCCATGGAATGTGTCACACGCCCTGAGAAACGCTAGGCCGCAGAGTGTCTAGGGCTGTGCTGCTTGCTAGGGGGAGGGTTCTCCACTTGCAGGTCGGGTGGCCTTCAGCAAGCTACCTCAGTTTCCCCAGAGGCAAAGGAATTTTATTTGCATCATGGATTTGGTGAGAATTATATGAAATGATATACAGAAAGGACTTAGCAAGATGCTCTGGCACATAAGAGTCTCAGTAAACAACAGACCAGCAATAAAATCCTATGTTTCTACTGTAAAATGGTACAGCCACCGTGGAAAAGAATCTGGCGATTCCTTAAAAAATTAAACATGAAATTACCACATGATCCAGCAATTTTGCTGTTAATACCCAAAAGAATTTAAACTGTTCACATACATGGAAATAAAACTCAATGGAAATCAAGCAGGAGGGTGGGACGGGTAAATTCACAGCCAACAGGCACAATGCACCCCTTCTGAGGGTACCACACATGTGTTTCTCTGACGCAAAGGCAGAAGAGGATTATATGCAACCCAAAGTTTATACTCACATAATATTCTGAAATGTTTATAAAAGAAAAAGTGTTCAAAAAAATATCTGTACCCAAATGTTCATAACAGCACTATTCATAATAGGTAAAAGGTGGAGACAGCTCAAATATCCATCAATGAATAAACAGATAAAATACAACACGTCCATTCCAATGGAATATGATTTGGCCATAAAAAGGAATGAAGTACTGATACACACCACACAGCAAGAAATCTTAAGTGAAAACAGTCAGACACAAAAGATCACGGACTAAATAATTCTATTTGCCTGAAACCCCCAGAATAAGTAAGTTAGAGGTTGAAAGCAGGTCAGGAGTGGCCGTGGCGGGAGGAGGGGGCAGCAGAGAATGACTGCTTGACTGCTACGGGGTCTCCTCGGGCAGTGATGAAAAGGTGCTGGTACTAGACAGAGATGATGTTTGCACAACCCATGAATGTATTAAATAACAGTGAGCTGTACACTTTTAAATGGTTAATTTGATGTTATGGGAATTTTGCCTCAAAAAAATTCCTCTAAGTATGATAGACATAGTAGGTAACATTCAATTTTCAACTTGTTAGGGTCACAGAGGATTTTCCATGAAACTAATATTCAATGTCAAAATGAGGCCACCTTAATTATATTATTTAAAAACTCAACTGAATTCTCCTGTCAAGGATGAGAAGGATTCCAGTTTTACCAGAATTGTAAAACGGTGTCAGCATGGGCCCAGAGCCAAAGTGGGAAGGAGCAGACGTCCTGGGTGCTCAGTAGGCATGGGAATTCCACGAGGGCGACTGACCTCTGCTCCCTTAGTGTTCTCTGGAACTCAGGCCTGCAGCATCACCCATCCTGGGGAGCCGTGAGGACTGAGCAGTGCCTGGCAGAGCACAGAGCACACCCTCGCACACGTCGTCCCCTGCGAGAATCAGGAGCAGGGAGGGGTTAGCCCCAAACGCACATAGGTACTTGGTGTACGTCCTAGCACAGAGGTTGCTTTTACTGTCATCCAGTGACAATCTCTCATATTTCACAAACAATGAGTTGGGCCAGAGAGGAGAGCACACAGGATGGAGGCAGAGGGGGGCAGCGACAGCCATCCACTGAGGCGGTGAAGTCCTGAGCTTCCTTAAAGGGAAAGTCTCTCATCTGTCACAGATCCTCACCAGAATAAAGGAGGAATGCAACCTACACTTCCTTCCTTTCCTCCGGGATGTGGCCCTCATTCCAGATGCAGCCACGAGCTCAGCTTTTGGCAAGTGGCTGCCATGCAGCATAAACAGAATGGTGACAGTCCGTAAAGCACGTGAAAATAAGGTCTGACAAGAACACAGGGTCCAACCTAGCAGCAAGGGAGAACTAAGATGTCACCCTGGAGGCTTTCCTTCAGCGAGAGCCCCTCCTGTAATCCCAGCTTACACGGAAGTGACCATGCCCTTCCCGCAGAGGCCGGAAGCCACCGCGGGGTCTGCTCCTCCACCACACGCAGCAGAAGCTCTCTTCCTCCTGGCAGCAAATCCCTTCGAGAAAGTGCCACTCCTATATAAATGGCATCCTCGCTATTCGGGGGTCTCCACAACATGCACAGGCACGTGGCCGTCCACCTCCCATCACGCCCACGGAAGCCTGCGGCCTTCCTGGTTCTCTGCCCACCTCCCCACTTGACCTGTTAGCTTCCGTGTGAGGATGTGCAGGGACAACGCAGAGCAGCAGTCGTCCTGATTTACTCGATGGGGCGCGTGTCGGAGACCACAGAAGACGACAATGGAAAACCAGTCTGCTGGACAGTCTCCCGGGCACGGAACCTTCCCCAGGAATCCAAAAGCTATAGCAGGCTTCGCGTGGAGGCTGCTGGGGAGCACAAGACCCCGGGTGAACTAGCCCACCTCCCAGCTAAGCACAGGCAACAGACACACCTTTAAACAAGCAGTCGTTTCTGCATCAGGCTGGATGGATTTCACTGCCCAAGAGAATTCTGAGAATTCTTTCATTCGCTCGTTTGAAAATGTTTGCAAAGTACCAAGCACAGCTATGGATGAAGGGTCCACAGCAGGGCCACACACAGCCCCTGCTGACCCAGGGCTGGGTTCTAACAGGAGTGTCAGTGAGCACACACATGCGGCTCGGGTCTTGGGCTGAACTGGAGAAAATAAAACAGGATGAGGGCTAGGAGTGAGCAATTACTTACAGGCAGACCTTTCAAGAGCCTTCCTAGCAGGGACAGGGGAAACTCAGGAGCCCTGGGCAAGGGCCACGAGAGTATAAGAATGGGCATTAGGGTAACTCTCAGCAAGGACAGCCACAGCCAGACTTACACCCTCTAAAGGACCACTCTGGTTGCTGTGCTGAAAACAGACCCTGGTGCAGCCAGAGTCTCCTGTGATCACCTGGGCAAGTGACAGTGGGGCAGGACCATAGCAGTGGCCACTGCTCAGCTCTGGACACATCGGAAGGAGGAATCAACAGAACTGCCTAACAAACTGAAGACCTGAGAAAAAGAAGGTGACTGGGGTTTTGTCCTGGGCAACCAACCAGATGGAGCTGCCATTTATTGAGGCAGGAAGACTGCTGGGGGAGACGCCGGGGAGGGAAATGTTTACACACAACAAAGCTTTGTAACTGCCCAAAACAATTCTCTGTTCTCTTCAGACTTAGGAACCAAAAAGCTCTGCCTCCACTATTTGAAACTCAGAATTCAAGCCTGTCTTGCAGCCTGGATACAGTCATGTGACTTAAATCCTTTAAGTTCACCTGATGAGAGCAGACTCTAAGTAAGCGTACTGCAAGTTGCTCATTTCCAACTTGCGGTGGCTTTCAGCAGTAGTGGCGATCCTAATCAGCTTTTAATCCCTCCTGAGTCCCCTGCCTCAGTCTCCATCCAGAACTCCCTTACTCTCATGATCTACCATGTATGGTAAAGCATCCTTAAACCATCCTTCTTGGAATTACTTTAAGTGTGGCGTGATACATCTGATGTCATGAAGACAAAGAGCCAATGACGTTACCAAGCTACCACTCTTTCCCTTTATTTTTGACGCCATAGAAGAACGACAGACAAGAACTGAGCCAGAGATATCAGTGGAGAAAGAAGAGAGCTCTCCCTGCCAGATCAGCTGATCTGGAAAGGACTTCCAGGCTTCCCTCCTCTCCTCAACTTCTACAGGATAAATGTATCCCCCAAATGTTGTTAAGTTAACCATGATTTAAAGGTGGAGCCTTAGCAAGTGAATTGAAATCATCAGGGTGGGCCCCCGATGATGGGGCTTCTAAGGAGGAGAGAGAGCTGGTCGTACCCTTGCCCCTCACCAGGGTCTATCTCCCACCACGTCATGGAGCAGTAAGAAAGCCCTCCCCAGAGGATGAGCAGATTCCCTCGGTCTTCCCAGCCTTCACTTCCTACATTTTCTTTATAAATAAGCTATTCTGTGATACTCTGCTATAGCAACAGAAAATGGACTCTAAGACATCACCCATCAAAATTTGGTCAATTACTGGGGAATAAGATCCTATCATCTCCATGACCCTGACAAATGGTACAGGACATTTCTCCATTTAGTCTGGAATACTGAGGAGAAAATCCAAAAGTGTAAAACCTTAAGACACCTGGGCAATGACTATTGGGATACCTAAAAATCTTATTGGAAATTTCATGGTAATACACTAATTAAAGGAAACCGAGTCTCCTTTTAGTCTAACCCTTTGAAGGAAGGATGGGAGGGTGTAAAGCCCACAGGCCAGCAGTTATTCTGATCCTTTTCCCCAGATCTCTTTCCAGTGATACCGATGACACTGAATTTATATAAAGACACAGCTAACCCTCACTTTCAGTGTTCAGAGCTCCTACTTTCAGGTTTGTCTTCTCTATATGCCATGGCTTGTGCTGAGAAACCAGCCCTGCCGGGCTCCTCTGTGGGCACCTAGTCTGAAGTCCCTTCTATCAGAAATTATCCCTAGCCCTCTTGGGACCAGCTGTGACAACTATCCAAGGGCAGCCAGTTTTCCTGTCTAAGGACCATTAATTAAGACACCTCAGCAACGATATATGTTTCCATTTTAATTCTAACCTTTGCACATTTTTGCTATTAATGTTAGCCTGACTTTGTTTCCGAATGTCTGATGTTTTATAGAACTTGACCTAGATACTTGCCTTTGACTAACCCTGAAGAGCTAATTCCACTAGCTGGTTGGTTTGGTAATTATTTTCAAAAACACAAAAGCAAAAAAATAGGCTCTTCCTGAGTCAATACCAATTAAGGGAGATGAATTTGGCTAACTCTGGAACAAAATCTGTTTTCTGGATAAACACACTTCTACTTAAGAATTGAGAAGCTAGATAACTCCTGCTCTTTACCTGATGACCATAATTTTGGTTTGGGACTTTTTAAATAGGCAAAGGATGTTTGTATTATACCTATACACTGGCCACACTCAGATCTCAGTTCTAGAGCATCCAGGAAATTCTAACACCTGGATTCAAGTGCACAGTTGCTCTTGGGGCTCTGGGGAGGTGTCCGCACGCCACTGTGAGGGAAGCAGGCAGCTTCTTCCTCACCGGGGCTATGCTCGCCATCTCCTTCCCTTGTGCTCCCACCTGCCTCCTTTCTCAGCTCCTCTGCTAAAGTCTTTTCCTAATTTAATTCACAACCTCAGATTTAACTTTTGAAGTTATCTTTAACAATTACAAGGGTAAACAACATTAATAAATTTGTTATATTTGAAAGTAAACTGCCATAAAGAATTTAATACAAAAAAAACTTTTACCTTTAGAAAAAAACTGTTTTAAAATACAAAGTCATATAACCCCTTCATGGGGATTTACAGAGTTAAAATAACAACTCAGAACATAAATCTTGAAACTTATTTGTATTCAGACTTAATTTTATACAATTTATCCCAATGTTGTACAATATACACTTGTTCTCAGAACTTAGAAGGTAGCAATGTCTTAAATGAGTAAGTAATCATTGGCTCTACATTCTACGTGCCTCACACACATGAGGTGTTCAGAAGGAAGATATTAACTGAGAACATATCACTCTATGAATAATAAAATTAACAATTAGAAAATAATTTATTGCACTGATTCCAACAATTTGCTGATCTTTGAAGAAAAAAGAATTCTTTCCCATTTATAAAGAATTTGGATTAGTAGCTATAGTAATACAATTTGTCAAGCATCAACCCATAAATTTTGGAAGACTGGTGAAATGACAAGACTCTTAAAATCTAATACTGAGATCAAAAGACATAAACTTCCTACTACATTAAAAGGACAGTCCAAGCTGGGAGCTCTCACACTCTCACTCCCTCATTTGGCAGATGAGCACAGTGAGGTCTAGATTTTTCCAATATCCAACGCAGATTTAACACCATCACTAAACTATCCCCCTCCTGATTCAGAGCCCAGTTCATTCCTTTAAATCAGTGGTGAGTTTCTGATTCACTGGGTAGGCCAAGACCCAGAATCTCTGCCAGAGAGGGTGATCTGTGTGGCCCAACTCCAACAGCCTGGCAGTCACCGGTGGGGCTCTGACAACCACAGAGGTCTTCCTGGTCAGTACTCATTGATGGGGACCTCCCTGGGTGCCCAAGTGGTGAGGAGTCTTCAATACACCCTAGAGATTCCAATATGCAGCAAAGTTTGAAAACCACTTGTCTAACACATGCCTCTTAAGCTGTTTTAACTTTCAATTTATTTATTTATTATTTTTGCTGCTTAATGTTTGTTTTTCAAGGAACACTAAAGGAATATGGCTGCTTGGTTTTACCTGTGTCAACTGTTAGCTTTAATTGGACTGCTAAAATTTTAACATAAATATGACACTTAAACTTTCTTTAGTGACAGCAAATAAGCCAAACTTATTTAAAATATACTCAAGTAATTCCAAGCCTACCTAAAAGATACACTGAAAAATAAAAATATATCACATCTCAAAAATAAAAATATAATAGAAAAGCTTACAAATATTTTGGTTGAAAGCTTATATGCGTAGAATACACAGGGGATTTCACATGTATGTGATGAAACAGTATAAACTACCAGCAGAGAACAGGCACTGAACCCTAAATATAACCTTAAAATACCTAGAGTAACGTAAATGTACAACTTTTAAAAGTGTTATCCATATAAACTTCCTAATACAAAAGTATCTTTCCAAAGTAAAAATGAAAATATCTCACATTTTCTCATTAAACTTTCAAGTATAATCTAGTCTTGTCTCACTTTCACAAAAAAGGCTAAAGATTTAAAAATCTGTATTTAGCTCCAAATGTGATCTCTTCTAATGCAGGTTTACTAAAAATGTCACAATGAATGCTTCAAATATATTTAAATCCAAATACAATATGAAAAGTAAATAAAAACAGGCAAGTATTCTAGAAATTTAAATGTTAGGGAACAAATGAAAATTGCTGTATCTATAAATCTTTTCAAAAATATTTTCTTGGTACAAAACTCCGTCTACAGGGAACTTTGGCATCGAAGCCAGTAGCATCTGCTCTCTGCTTGGAAGCAGAAATGTGAGGCATAAATGTATTTTGCTGGTAAATCTTAAATGCCTTCATGTTCACTGCTGAAGAACAACTGACGAAACCAAACAAAATGTGGCCAACAAAAGCCATTATGTATACAAATCTGCAGTCAGCTGAAAGGACTCCAAACATCTCAGGTGTATGAGTAAAGCCGCTTGGCTTCCAGTCCCTTAGTACAGAACATGAAAGCATGAAATTGCTGTAAATAACTCAGTGAAATCTCACAGCATTTCACTGTGGTACAGGCCAAAATGTTCTCCTTCATTTTACTTAGTTGTGTCTTTACATATGCATTATCTATACATAAACAAATATGTTTTTTATTTACCAGACATATACACATTTCATTATATGAGAACACCAGTGTCACACGTTAGTGTGCACACGTGCACACAGACAGAGGTGAGTATCTTTAGGTGAATACAGAGACCATCAGAACCCAAATCCACCCATTCCTTTCCATTTTGCTAAGTCTTCCTCTCATCCTATCAAAGTCTATCATACTCCTCAACTACTGGGTTGTTTTTTAGATAAAACCCAAATTACACCCTATATGATTCACATTTAGGATTTGGAGACTGAACCTAAATAAACATTACATGTAAAAAAACAACTCTGGAATTATTAATTATTTAACCAGTCTACCTCTCTCCATTCATCCTTACTTTTCAGAGATTCTTATTCAACCTGTATCAAAACATGGTATTAATTACATTTAAAAGACACAAACTTTTCCAGAATAGACCAACAATATTAAAGTGACACAGGTGGAAATCCTAGAAATTGTCTGGCTGACTTAATAACTCCAAAGAAAACATTGATTTTAGCCAAACAATTGTAATGTTTGTCTCCTTTTTAGAAACATCTGCTGCCAAAATAAACATCTGCATTGGAAGAAGTGTTCTGGCTATTAAAGATGGAACCTAATAAAATGCTAATGTTCTGAAAAGTATTTTACTCAAAAAAAAGTTGCAAAATAGACATAAACAAAGAGTGCAAATGATAAAGAAATAAATAAGAATACCTATTACCTTTCAAAGTACCCTTTTAGAGAAGCTATTTTTAATTCAGTTTTTACTTGGATTTCAAATAAGTTCAGAGGGATCTCCTTATCAAAATTAATTAATTTCTATTTAATTTTGCTACTTTATCTTTCAAAACAATGATCATATTCCATGCTCTTGTTACCAAGGTCTTCACAACACACATGTGTCTTTAAAAACTAAAAGTGTGGGCAGCACCTATGGCTCAGTGCGTAGGGCGCCAGCCCCGGCCAAATTACAACAAAAAAATAGCCAGGCATTGTGGTGGGCGCCTATGGTCCCAGCTACTTGGGAGGCTGAGGCAAGAGAATCACTTGAGCCCAGGAGTTTGAGGTTGCTGTGAGCTATGACACCACAGCACTCTACCAAGGGTGACAAAGTGAGACTCTGTCTCTACAAAAAAAAAAAAAAAAACTAAACTAAAAATGTCCTACTTTCCCGTTATAAAGGCACTCATGAACTTTAACCTCTCATTTCACTTTCTTTCCTTTTCCCCAGTTTTGTATTTTTAACAGGCATCATATTGTCAAACATATACAGTAAGAAAAGAATAGTTAAAATATCAATCCAATTACCCCAAAAATCAGAAAAAATCTCTTACTACATAATTTAAACCTGCTTGACACAAAATAAACACCTTAGCTTCCACACACTATTTCTCCTGGGTGCTATTTTTTTATATGAAAATCTTTTCTAAAGCAAGTTGGCAAAGGCCTGTGTGTACACTTATGATCACCGAGGACAAGAATAACAAAACAGAACCTTTGCTCATTCATATTCCCAAGCAAAGAATACTTAGGTATCCTTAAGTTTAAAAACAAAATCTAAAAAACTCAGAGTCAGATTCTAGCAACTTAGAAACGCACATCTTCTCTGTAGCTCTCTATTAGACGAAATCAACCAGTGTACGTCTGTTAACAGGTGTGAATGCCCAGAGCCTGGGAGCAGAACCTTCTCCACAGAGGCACAGAAGATTCATTTCCCCTATCAACTCAACAAAAACCCAAGTAGACTAGTTACTAGGGCACCATACAAAACTAATCTGTTTAGCCTTGTATTTGCCTGACAATGTGGGAGAATCAACAAGAGAAAGACCACAAATCTAGTTCAAGTTACTAAAAACAAAAATGATACCACGTCATGCTTCGAAGACCCAGTCATGAATATATTTCAAAACTAAAACATTTTATATCATCATACACATCATCATACAAATCAAAAATCACCAGGTTAATACTAAAATCAAACACTCAGTGGTCAATTCCTCCTGACTTTCAGACACAAAAAGTAAACAGTGATACTACCCATGTTAAATTTCATACAAGCACAGCAGTTCTTTCTAACAAAATACTCATTTAAAATTCATAACACAGAAATGGAATGCAATCCAGGAATCAAACTGTGACCCCTGAGCCAAAGACAACTTACCACTCAGCTGGTAAGTGGGTAACTCAATTTACAAACTTGAATTCCTGCATTTTAATCCTTTGCAGAAATATATGTGCAATATTAAATGAACTGGATTCAGCTCATTAGAGGTTCACAAACCAAACGCAGAAATCTTTGGAAGCCATCCAAAGCAAAATCATGCCTACCTGGTGATGTCCTTTCAATAAATAGTCAATGTCATAATTACCTTTCAACTTTTTCCCTGAAGAACTTTAGCCACAACTACAACAATGCTCAGCCAATAACATGACTCCTAAGAGGAGATGGATAGGACCAGCAGCCAATCACAGTGCCAGGACCTTGTCTATGAACAAATTTAAAAGCATTCAAAATTTGCAAACAAAGCTACTCACTGACAATTCCTCACCAAACAATACAAACTAAAGCTAACAAATGTATGTGCTCCAATAACCTTTGCTTAAAATCTTCACTTGTTTCTACTTCAAAATCGTAAAGAACTATTGGTATGACTTGGTATTAGAAAAGCTGCATGTCTCCTTTAAAATGTTACACACAAAACTGCATTAATGACTATTTTTAGCCTTTTAAATTTCAAAACAAGATACTATATTTCAAGGCTGTATTACAAGCACTATAAATTATTTAGACCTTGCCTTTGATTAACTCAATATGAACATTTGACCATCCTACAGCAGGAATATTCAGGTTCTTACCAGATACACTATCTTCCTTTCATTATCAGAAGATCTGTGCTTAATTAGAACTGGGCATTTCTTTTAGTTAGAATTAAAATAGCTAATCTAAAATCATAATTAAAAAATTGCTAAAATATTTGATGCGCCATCTACACCAATTTATCTCTTCAAATAAAGCTAAGAGCTATTGGATTTCTGAAGTATGACAGTCACAGAAATGAAATAAAACCAAGGAACTAAGAAAATTGAGATTACTCTATGTATTTGTACATGTCCTCTACTTTCAGCCTCACACATCTGGGGAAGAAAATAGCTTTAAAATATTTCCTAGGCAGGTATTCTTCACACACCCTCTCCTCTAGTTTGACTCCCACTTGCGGGCTGCAAACGAAGCCAACATCTAAACATCCAGGAAGACCCACTCATTCTGAGAAGAGATAAAGAAGCACCCAGCTGCTTGCTATGAACAGCACCCTTTGAAAATCATTTTCCGATTTCACATGAGGGAAACCTGGTGAAAGTGAAGGTGCAGGCTTCGCACCAGTGAGCACCACCCCCACCCCTGCACCTACTGCTTGAGGCCTCTCAACTAGGCGCTCTCCTGTGGCCAGGGCACCACACGGAACTATTAACCCTGAATAAAGTCAGCTGTGGGGTGCAGCACAGACTTTGCCCGCAGGATGCCTGGGCCTTTTCTGTTTCACTAAGGGTGAAGTAGCTCTTAAACTAAAGCAAGGGAGAAAGAAAGGAAAAAAAAAAACCAAAAAAACACACACACAACTCTCACCTTACTTTTCATCATTTCCAAGTTATCTCCTTCTCAACTACTAGCAGCCTCAACTAAAAATGTTTACTCTAGGCGTCAAAATATTGCAGGAAGACAGGAATAACGTGGGGAAAAAATTAAGCGTACAATTAAAGTATGCAATTGGCCACTAGAATTCTGAGTGGCTAATCTTCAATAATCAAGGAGTGAGATCTTTGGACACTGTGGTCCATTTAAGGAACCCACAGACAGGCTCCAAAGCCTGACCAACCTCCCCCTACCCCACTACTGCCTTCACATGAAATATCACCCAAGCAGGAGCAAGGGTAAAGAGGAAAGACAATTATAGTAAGTTTCAATAATAAATTAAAGATAATAAAGTAACAAATTACAATACAGCCAATATAGATTGAATAGCCCACAAAGGAAAAGGCTCAGAGGCAACTTACTAATGAAAAGTTACTATTTACAGGATGATAAATCATTCCCCACATCCACTTTAGAGAGAACAAAGGCTTTACTAAATTTTTTCCCCCACAAAAGATTTTTTGTCAAATGCAGGGAAGAATTTCTGGAGAGAGCACTGTTGACCCCAGGAACAGAAACTGGGCAACAGCATTACGAAACGCCCTGGTCTGGGGGCAGGGAAATGCAGGCTGGCATCACCAGCCTGACACCTCCCTGGGGGCTTCAGGCACGGGATGGCAATTCATATATGGAAGCCCTTCTGGCATGCCCTGTAACTCAGTGCCTAGCAAGTCAACCTCATTGCATCTTTTCCAAATTTCATGTTCCTGTGACCCAGAAAACAAGGATATACTCTCGAGTATCCAAAAGATCATAGACTTACGACTGCTAAAAGGTAAAGAGTCATTTAAGATTACTCCATCTGATTCTAGAAAAAAAGGAGAAAAGTACTGGGCCCTTTGTTTAAAAGCATGAAAAGTCTTTTTAGTTTAAGTAAAAACACAAAGTTTACCAAGATCTAAGACAACAGATGTACATCAAATCCTCTCATATAAAACACAGAAGTCTTTCTCAAAAGACACAGAAGAAATAACTTACGAAATAAAAGTAAAATAACTTTGACAAACGTAATTAGTTTTTTAATTTTAAAAAGTTGATGCCATCCTCATGCAAAAGACCTTTAAAGTACTTGAAAATTCACCATTAGCTAGTCTACTCACAGTTCAAAATCTGACAGAGTCTGATGTCAGAAGCGTTAGAATGCCATTTTCCTTTGAGAGCTTAGATCTATATAATGTGCTGCAAATTTATGACACATCCATCTTTCAAATACACCATTGGCCTCTACTAACTACCAAACAGGTGTTTGTCCACTTTGTTCTAAGATCACCTTTCCATCTTTAAAAGAAAGTGTACCTGTGATTATTTAAAGAAACAAATGTAAAAAGCAGAAAATCAGCAAAATGCCCTCTACTTCTCCTCAACAGCAATCTTAGGTAGACAGTAAAAAAGCACAGGCAAAACCAGCGCACACCTGCTGCTGTGGGTACTGCATTCCTCCCATGGCCCCTGGAGTCCGGCCCTGGATGCCGAGTGGGTACCGCTGTGGACCAGGGGGGCCATAGGAGCCTCCTGGGTAGGGACTGCTCTGCTGCGGCTGAGAGTGAGGGTTACTGCCCATCCCGTACAACTGAGGCCTCTTCATCACCATTGGCTCCATCGGGCTGCCCTGTAAAGAAATAGACAGAGCAGTAGGTTTAGTAATCCATCATTTACTGCAAAGGCAGAGACTTCTGCTACGTTAACACATGCATTAGTAACACAACTACCCTCAGTGTTAAAAATATTATAACCTGACAAATAAAAACCCAGAAGAACATTAAGAAAAAAAAAAAACTAGATAGATATAAAACATTGTATTTTTTACTTTGGGGAAGGTTTTGACAAATAATAAGGATATAGAGAAAACAATATTTTAAAAGATTTTATATCTTATGCAGAGAGAAGAAATGTCACATCTAAAATTCTCTTCTGTATATAGGAAATGAGCAAGATGGCTAATGTCGCCATCTCCTTTTAGCTTACTAGTAACAAGGGCAGAAGACACTCAGGGATTAGCAACACTTTCTCACTTTAAAGCAGTGGTTCTCAACCTTCCTAATGCTGCAAACCTTTAATACAGTCCAAAGGGGTCGTGACCCACAGGTTGAGAACTGCTGCTTTAAAGTATTCTCAGAACACTTTAAACAATTTTATTTTAGACCTGAGTCTACAAGTCTTGATCAAACATCTGAACATCTGAGTGTTCATTAAAACGTGAAAGGACATTTTAGACGATACAAATGTCCAGGGTAAAATGTGCACCGACCACCAGCATATAGGAAGAAGCCCTCAGAGTATGAGTCACAACCCACTTTCCCTATTAAGTAAGCTTCTTAGCAAACATAACCGGTTCAAAACTAGACTCTGAATTTTATTTTTGGTTTGGTGACTCAGTCCCTGAGGCTCAGGGGCCAGGGCCATATAGGATGACAGGGAGTGGAGCCTCAGCAGGCCTGCATGCCACCAACGCATCACAGGAGCAAAGCAACAGCCAGGAAGGCCCTGGCGCAGTCATTCCTTCCCTCCTTCCAGAAAACACTCGCTGGTCCCTACTGTGCACCAGCCTCCATGTTCACACTGAGGCCGGGACAGACAGACTGCAGTTACAAACATCTGACTGACACATAATTCACACTTACAAAAAGAAGCTATTATGTAAGTCACCGAGCTACAAGCATCTGACGCGTGACTCGCACTTATGAACAGAGGCTATTACACTAAGTCCTTAAGTTACAAACATCTAACATATAACTTGCACTTATGAACAGAGGCTATTACAGGTGATAGGTAATAGCCAATTGCACGTGTTCCAACTTACATACAAATTCAAACTCAGAACCTGTTTCGTTCATAACCCAGGGACTGCATGTAACAGGAACTCTGGGGAAGTCTTAAGGACTATCAGGATAAATGGGAGTAACAGGTTCTGGGTGGGAATGATAGGACCCAGAGAACCACAGGCAGAAGAAAGGGTGCAAACCACTAGCTCAGGGAGGCAAACTGCCTGGGGTGTGGGAGGAAAGAAGAGCAGCCTGGATCTGAGCCTTACAGGTCATTTTAAAGGCCTCAGGTTGTCTCTCAAGGATGAATGGCTGGGTGCTTTCAGGGAGTTGTGGGAAGGACTACCAACCAGGGCAACTGGCTGGAAGCAGGAGATTGTCCTGGGGGCAGGTGAGGCTGAGGTCCAGAACTAGCAGCAGAGCCGGGAGAAGCCACGCCCAAACCCAGGTCACACTTAGGAGGGAAAAGCAGCAGAACCTGGAGACCCAGTGAGTGACGGGAGCCAGGAGCCAGGCATGGCTCGACAGAAGACACCAGAGGCTGTGCAGGGGAAAGCCAGTCGACCCTGTATCAGGAAGGGGAGGCTTCAATGCTCCACTTGTGAAATTTGAGGTTCCAGAAGGAAATCCCAGTGAAAATACCCAGAAGGAAAAGACACACTGGGAAGGCAAACTAGGGAGGTAAGGTCTAATATGGAAAAATTAGTAGAGAAATCAACAGACTCTGAGAGTGCAGGGATTTCTACAGGTCACACAGTGCACCTGGGCACATAGGAAGTAGTCAATAAACACTGGATGGACTCGTCAATAGGAAGCAATAAAACCAAGAACTTAATCTAGGAAGAATATATGGAAAGAAAACAAACAGGTAGTGGACGAAAATCTTAGAAAACATCCCCACTTAAGAGAATGGAAAAAAAAAAAAAAAAGCCCACAAAGAAGCCAAAAAGAATGATCAAAAAATGTAGTTAGAGATTATACAGAGTTACGGAAGAAGAAGGAGTCAAGTGTAGCACCAGAAGAGATGTGGTGAAAGCAGCCCAGGGGCCCAGAAGGGTGAAGGTTAAAGGCTTTTGCTATTCTCTCCTAGGAGGTGACTGCTGAGCTCGGCAAGGGCCGTCTCACTGCAGAGCTGAGCGCAGAGGTGTGCAGGGCAGGGAAGAGCTGCATGCGTCTTAGTGACACCGGGGTTTGTTTTATCTGACTGACCCACTCACCACACATCTACTAAGCACCTGCTGTGTACACGGTGCCTGGCCGTGGAGGGAGACAAGCACGAGACTCAGTGGTTATCCCAGAGATGTGCTGACGGGGACAGGCAAAACAGAGGTCACAACACAATGCAGGTGACACGAGGTGGACACATGGCATGGCGACAGGGAAGCACCTCATCAGGTGTGCCTGGGAAACAGGGCAGGGAGTTGGAGGAATGTGCCAGGAGCTGATCTCCCTGAATGAAACTACGCACAGGACACGGGAAGAAAGAGAAGGCTCTGCCCTAGACCCACATCCTGCAAAGAACAATTCTGCTCAAATTCACAATTTTATGGAATTTTAACTATATTACTTTGACCAGCCAAGAAGTCTGCACTTAAAAATGAGAGAAATTGAATGATAGTATCCTGTTTTGCTCAAACAATATACGGATGTTCCACAACCTGTTCTTGCTTCACAATTAAATGTACGAACATTTAACATGGATACATTTGTAATCAAACTAAAATGTAGGACTAACAACTTGTTTTCTCAGAATTATTTAAATTAAAATTCATACCTGAGTAAAGCAAAATGTGATTATTTTCCAGATACCTTTCAAAAGATAAAACTTTCTATGAAGTGTGAAAATCAAGCCAGGGGGTAGAGGCTGAGTAAATGAAATTTCAGGCTAAATCTCCAATTCTGAGCCCTGAGGCAGCCCTATCTTCGCATACAATCTCGGTAGCCCAGGGCATAGGAAAGGTCTACTTATTTCACTTTAAATAATGCACAACCCAAACTGGCTTAATTAAAGCAGAAATCTTAAATGGGAAAATGATTGCAATGTCTATGTTGCAATGCTATAGATAACAGCGCAGCAAATTCATCTGATCAGGGATTGCAATTGTTTTACACTGTCTCCTCACTGCCATCAACTCTCACAGTCCTACTTAAAATTCAGTTAATTTTCACCCACGTCAAAAATGCTAGCTTAACCCTGAGATTTCTGAACACGTAAAGCATGAAATGTACTGGTGATCTGCACCTCTCAAAATACATCAAATACCTTTCAATGAGACTTCAGGTAAGAAAACAGACACTTACAAATTATTTAATTTTAGCCTTCCCTCTTTATGGCCTGTTCTTAAATATTCGCCCACAATCCAAATTCCCCCAGCAGGGTGGTCTTCCTGCTTCTAATATTAAATATGCACAAATGCAGCCTCTCAAGCCCAGCTTCTTGCTACTATTGCCTTAAAGAGACCAAAAACAAATCGAATTTAAGGCTTCCAGAAACCATAAAGCCAAGTCTCTCTTGATATTCACAACTAACCTGAAACAATTTTATACTTTTCAACTCTCCTATTAATGCATTTCCTAAGTATAACCAATTTCATTTCTCACATAAAATGTATGCTCTTCTGGGGACACCATCCACATTAAGGAGAGGCCTGAGCAGCTCCAAAGAGGTTTACTCCAGGCATGTGTCCCTTTCCAGACAGCATCCCACAGCTGCTGTCAGCTCCATGAAGACAGACAAGTGCTTTGAAGGCCACGACATATACCTCCATTCTCAAAAAGCCCTTAACCTAACTGGTCTGGTTTTAGTGACTCACAGCTTCCAAGGGGTTGCTCTTTATTCAGATTAGCTTTTGGATAGCTGTGTGCATGAGCTCTCTCTCTCCCTCTCTCACCTTGGCCAGGTTCTCCTTTGGGGGAACATCCTCCAACAGCCTCAGAAGGTTCCCCACCCCTGGGACCATCAGTTAAGGAAAGAATATAATGTGTATTTTTAAAATATACTTTTGCACATAATTATAAGCATATTGGGTAGCACATCTCAGGCTGTCACGGAATCCAGCCGCCCTTTTTGAGATAACCCAAGTCAATTAACAGCTTGCTTATATACTTTAGCGTACTTTACGTACACTATGCATGCAACCAATACTCCTTCACTGCCTCTCTTTTTCAGGCTACGGCCACATACGTATTTGAAGTTGAGATAACTGTGTAATGGTATCTGCTCCTAAATTTCAAGTTATGGATGTTTATTAGAGGCTTCTTCGTGAATACACTATTTCACTATATTTTGAAACCACAAATTGAAGAAAAGTTTTGCAAAAAAACTTTTGCAAAGGCAGGTCCAGATATCAAAAAAACTATATATCTGAAACCACAAATTGGAGAAAAGTTTTGCAAAAACACCCAAAGAAAGAACTATCACATCTTGATCTAATCATATATTAATTCCTATAAGCAAAAGCTCATAGAAAGAACAACTCTTCCCCTTTTGAATCATAATTTGGGAAAGTAGTTTCCTACTAGTAACTAAAGAAAACTTTTGAATCTTGCTCCAAACTCTCTCACTGAAATGGGACAGTTGGCTATGTTCAAATCTGTTTGCCACCACATCACACTGGAAGGAGACCACCCAGCCCAGCAGGGAGAGCAGAGGTCTGGGATTCACAGTGGCTCACAGCCTGTCCCAGCTCTTTCCACCACTGTGTGACCTTGGAAACGCTGCTTGTTTCTTAGTTTTCTCATTCATGAAATAAAAGAAAGAAAATCCTCCTCACTATTATTGTGAACATCAAATTAGTTACAGCTACAAAGAATCTCACAGCTCAAAAATGCTACCCCAGCATCTGGAAGCCAAGACCCATCTATCAATTGTTCAAAGAAGAAAGAGCAGAACAACCTAACTATTCAACAGGTATAGCATGTGGAAATAGGCCATAACATACCAATACCGTGGAATCTACAGAGACATTCAAAACTACATATTAAATTATGTTAAGTTTCTTAAATTGTGATGCACGTGAACTACAGCCGTGTGGAACTGGGTTGATGGCCATCAGAGCAAGCAGAGTGACCTGCAGATAACTGCTGTCATATCAGGAAGCAATCTGTGTTTATTTTTCTGTGATGATGTCTAAATATAGCTCGAAAATGCCTCTGTTCTTCCCTGAGCACACTGCAAACACTACTCTGGCTCTCTGCAGAGGGAGGGCTGCAGGCGGCCACAACCCAGCTGTTGGGCATTTGTTTTCCTCCCCCGAGTTCCAGCCCTGTTCACAGCACAGACAGAAGCAGCCACTAGAACACGCTGGACCCTGCCCGCAGCAGCTTCACTTTCATCCAGGCCCAGGTTATGGCATGTCCTCGAGGACACAGAAGCCCCCCCGTGTTGCCCAGCAGCACTCCCTACGGGACCTGCCAGGACAGCCCAGAAGCTGCCATCAAGAGACACCTGAGTTGCCTTACATAGTTATTTAACTCCTATACTATATTTGTGTTACTTCTCACCTCTCAAGTAGACTCAAATTGGCAATGTCCGTGGTTTTTACCATTTTTTTTCCACCTCCCAAAGCAAACAGCACAAACAGCTGAGATGATTGTGGTTACTGCTTGGTAATGCTAACTCACATAGAGCAAAAAGTTCCCAAAATAAAAAGTAAAACTCAGTTATCAATTTCCATGTTGGGCTGGGTATGAAGGCTCATGCCTATTATCCCAGTTCTTTGGGAGACCTATGTAGGAGGATCACTTGAGGCCAAGAGTTCGAGACCAGCCTTGGCAACATAGCACCTCTGCAGATTATAGAAAAGTTAGCCAGGTGTGGTGGCGTGTGCACCTGCAGTCCCAGCTACTCAGGAGGCTCCCCCATCTCATATTAGACAGTTGTCTTCATCTCTACTTATTTCCATTTTGTTTATTTTTGGTTACCATTCTACCTTGATGAGGTTTTTTTCAGATCCTGATTTTGACACTCACCATATTATAGTAACTGCAGTTTCTAGCTTGGCCTAAACCACCAATAGGATCAGCATACCATTTCACACAGATGAAAACCTCCAAGAGGTCCAGGAAGAGAACAGAGCCATGGGCTAGCCACAGGAGCCACTCGCGGAAGACAGGCAGGTCCAGATATCAGCATTACCCTCAGGAGAAACCTCTCCACTGGCCTTGGCACACCTCCTACTCACTCACTACTATTCTCTTTTGCTTTTCTTTTTTTTTTTAATTTTTGGGGATTCATTGAGGGTACAAGAAACCAGTTTACACTGATTGCATTTGTTAGGTATAGTCCCTCTTATAATTGCATGCTCACTACCATTTTCAAGTTCCAGACCACATCTGCCTTCAGTGACAACTTCTTGTTCCTCCACCTTTTATAAAATATAAAATAAACAATCCAAAGTTCAGAGACATATACAAAATACAAGGCAAAAGGGAATACAAGGTCATAAGGGAAAAAGCAGCAGGGTTAGAGCCAACCAAACCTGGGTGTGAATTCTGCCTACACTATTTATTAGCTACGTAAAGTCAGGATCACTATTTAATAAAGTACAATCCTGCTCACCTCTTATTGTTGCTGGTGGAATAAATGAGATACCACAGGATATAACACATAGTAAGAGCTAGTTCCAAAATCTCTTTTCCTCTTAACAAATTAGCAAACTGAATTCAGAGCAAAAAAAAAAAAAAAAAAAAAGAAACCCTCAATAATTTAATCTATTTATTTTCCTGTATCTTCAGCAGACTATAATTAAATGTGAAAGTTCTGTCTTATTCATCTTTGCAGACCTAACACTGTACAATGCCTGGCATAATTAACATGTGTTGAAGGGAAAAGGGAAGGACTTCCTCCATACCATGTGGCCAGGTAAACAGCGGGGCTTTAACTAGCATACAGGCCTGCTGGTGACCAACATACAACCAGCAAAGAACCGTACTTCACTGAAGACAAACCTTCACTTTGCACAAGTTCACACAAGCCATAGCTTGTACCACCTCCCCATGCCTGCATCTCCACAGCTTGTCTCCTGTCCAGATGCCGGCAGGATCCTGTCCATCTATCTGACTGCAGATGTACAGACTCCTCTCTTCCCTCTCCCACACGGCAACTCTGCACCAAGTGAATAGGCAGGACCTCCCATCACTGCCGACAGGAAATCTCCCCTCCAACCATCCTGGTGTCTATGGGGCTCTAGAAAACCCACATACATGCCCACTGCTGGGCCCCCCTCATGCACCATTCCTTTCATTAGAATAAGCTCTACTCTCCTGCAGAACTCAGCCCCAAAACACGTTCTTAGAGAGCCCTCCCTAAACTCAGGCAGGATCCCATTGGAAAACACTGATGATCCTTCATAACACTAACCAAAGCCTGCAATATTCATTATTTGTGTGATTGCTTGATAAATGTCTATCTCTCCACCTAGACTGCTCCATAGGAATGCCAAAGTGGAGAAAACAAGTATCAAACCTATTTATAGCTGCCACCCAGGCATTACAGAGTAAGTCCAGAAAGTTAAGAGACTCCTTTGGTTCCCAATATTTGCTTGATTTTTATAAATTGGCAAAACCTATTAGTAACCTAATCCCCCAAAGCTCAGCAGCTTATAAGTCAATTCAGTGAGTAAATTACTGTCTGACTAAACTACATTTTTAAATTTAATTTAGCAAGTGTAATAATTTTATGAACCAAAGTATATACATATTGTTTATTTCAGGAGTAAATTAGATCTAAAAGGAATACTGAAATAGTAATAGAATATATTTCTATTTTCCCTCAAATTTATTATTCTTGCCATCCCAAAAAAAAACCGTAAAGTGCTTATGGTGGCTTTAACATTTTCTAAAATTTACATCTATAAGTGTGTGCATTCTCTTCACAGCCATGTGTCACTATGTGACAACGTAGCAGCAAGCTGACTTAAGAAAGAAAAACAGTACGGTACACTGTCCATATAAATATAGATTTAAATCAAGAAAGAAAGTTTATGTGAGAATATGAGGTTGGACAATTAAGTTCGTGAACTCGTCCTATATACCACTTTGCTGAATATTACTACAGTCACTTCTAAGTATTTCCATTATTTAGTGACTATAGTGATTATGCAGCCATGAGGTATGTAGCACTTTTTCTAAGATGAGTCCTCACACTTAACTGACCTTCCAATGTCCACTTTCAACCCCACCCCTGGTAATTGTGTGATGCTGAAGAAAGCCAGCATGCAACTTCCCTGCATCGCAGTTAACACATCTGTGCGCTAGAATACCATCACCATCACCACGGAGTTAAGACACAACTAAAGGCAATAAATACACTCAGGTTCCTGGCACATAACAGGCCTTTAATAAGGGCAGATTTTATTATCATTTTCATTATATAGAGGCATAATTCCAGAATAATCGACTTAGGCATGGAAACCCTACACCCCTGTCAATGTGCAGAAGACAGACCTTGCTAACTATCCCGGCACTGGTTTCCCTGAGTTCGGAAAGCCTCAGAATCTTTTACCCTGTGGAGTCACTAGCAGCCACTACACAGCTGTCTGATTTTGCAGACAAGCAAAAACCAGTTTGCTACCTCCAGTACAATGGAAAAGCAAAAAGTCTGCCAACAGGTAGATCTCAGTTCATCTCTCTCCTTCTGAATAGCCACAAAAAGCTGAGTAAATTTATTCCAATCCTCTAAGCCTCAGTTTCCCCGCCTTTCAAGTGAAATATAATACCTTCTTAGAGATAACCATTCAAGAAAGATGTTTGGCATGATTTGCATGTATAAATAATTCCAAGGATGGATCAAGGCAGCATCTAAAGACAAACACAGAAGCTGTTACTCCCTGGGAAGGCCCCTGGCTGCCGCACCACTTTCCAATTATTTCATTCACTTTTTAAATCAACAACTTTACATACAGTGAAAATTACCAACTGACTTACCTACCTCTGGACAAAGAGTGCTTGCTGTTCAGATACACAGGGCATCTGCCTCTGCTTTTAAAATACTTTTCAGAGATATGACCCTACTTGATATTGGCTTTACCAGAGCCACAGTTAAATGAAAACATATACTGACTTATTAGTTATTCAAAGAAAAATAAATTAATGTGACTAATAAAGTCAAATCTTATATTTTAAAAAAGGTAGGGCAACTAGATTCAACACAGAAGGCTACATAGAATCTTATACTGAAAGAAAGAAGATTACCACTTAGATGCTAGTAGTACAATAGGCAGTATTAGAATACAGACTGTAGGTTAAAGCAGTCAATCAAAGCTAAATTTACTGACGGTGATAACTGAACGAGGTGTGTAAAGGTACGGGCTTGTTCCCAGAAAATACACTCTGCAGCACTAAGGAGTAAAGCAGCAGATGGAACAGCCTCGAATCAAATGATTTAGAGAACACACATTATGGATGAATCACAGATGGGTGGATAGATGGACAAATGGACAGAATAATAAAGTAAATGTAGTAAAATATTAAAATTTGATGTATCAAGATAAAGGTACATGAATTTGTACTACTTTTGTAACTTTCCAGCAAATTTGAAATTTTAAAATAAAAGATTTTTTTTCAAATGCACAAAAGGAATGAAGTTCCTTGCTATTCTAACATTCTAGAATTCTAGAATTATCCTCCTTCCTGCCAGACCTTCGACTGTTTTATAGTATCAAAAAGAATGTGGACTGTTAGAGATATTTCTCCTTTCTACCTCATCCTCTGACCAGGAATCTTATCAATAAACTGCCTCGACAAAGGTCAAAAGGTAGGGAAGAGGATATAAGGGAAAAGAATTCAAAATCCAGGACAAATTCAAATAAACAAGGTGGCTCGCTCTGCCATCTTTCGGGGCTCCCCCACCCCCAAAGCTGGACAGCCAGCACAGCAGCACAGGACCCCAACTGCTTCTGAGATGCCCTGCACCCATCCTCCTCTGGCCACCCTGTAAACCACAAAACTGCACAGGACCCCAACTGCTTCTGAGATGCCCTGCACCCATCCTCCTCTGGCCACCCTGCAAACCACAAAAGTGCACAGGACCCCAACTGCTTCTGAGATGCCCTGCACCCATCTTCCTCTGGCCACCCTGTAAACCACAAAAGTGCACAGGACCCCAAGTGCTTCTGAGATGCCCTGCACCCATCCTCCTCTGGCCACCCTGTAAACCACAAAAGCTCTGCCAAACCCCACAAAGTACCACTGGTTAAAACACTCTGCCCTTTCAGGGCTCCCTCCATTCACCACAACTCACTTATTTAACACATATGAAATATTTACCATAAGCAACCACAATTTTTTGTTTATTCCTGTCCTTTTCATCAGATGAGCTGCATTAAGCCAGGAATGTTGTTTTTCTTATCCTAATTCTCCTTATAGCCCCAACTTCTGACACACAGTACACAAATATTGTTGCTATTATTTCTTTAATAAAAAACTGAAATAAAGAAACCAGTCTAGGCATGGTGGCTCACACTTTGGGAGTCCCAAGTGGAGGATCACTTAAGGCCAGGAGCTCAAGACCAGTCTGAGCTGCATAGTGAGACAGCTGTCTCTATAAAAAATAATAATAATAATACAAAATACCTGCAAGTCCCAGCTAGCCAGGAGACTGAGGCAAGAGGGGAGCTCGAACCACCCGGATTTCAAGGTTGCAGTGCGCTATGATGACGCCACTACACTTCACCCTGGAAAACAGCCAGATCCCATCTCAAAAAACAAAAACAAACCCAAGCACACCTTAACTATTGCCCCTCTCCAAGCCATCCTCTTCTAAATAATATTGTATTGCATTCCTGGATGTACCAATTGCAAGTAATAAAATGTATGAGAACTGATAACAAGGTCTGGCTCCTAACGGACACTCAATGTTTGGTCCACGAATGTTAGAAAGACATCCCGCTACACGTCTTACTCCAAGTGTGACTTCTCCTGGGTTCAAATTATAATACTCCAAACACAAGCGATTTTTATTTCCATACTATAATGTCACTACTTCTAGAATTCCTAACACAGCAGCTCCCAAACCATGTTTATAACCATTACTAAAGAATAGAAACTAAGAATGAGACACAGCTCTGCTTAAGATCCCTAACACATTAGCCTAAGAGAAGTCCAAACTGTCCTTGTAGAAAAAAGACTGAGTTGCTTGCTTTTCTTTTTTTTTTTTTAATTTTTTTTTTCTTTTTTTTTTATTTTTGATTGCTCATTCGCTTGAAGTACTTTTTTTTGTTGTGTTCATTTTCTTTTTTTAGATGTTCTTCCTCTGGCTATGCTCTGTCCCCTTGCCTTCCCAGTAGCTGGGATTACACGACACCCACCACAACGTCTGGCTGTTATTGACGTTAGTAGAGACGGGGTCTTACTCTGGCTCATTGTTGTTATTGGTCTCGAACCTCTGAGCTCAGGTAATCCACCCGCCTCGGCCTCCCACAGCGCTGGGACTACAGGCGTGGTCCACCACGCCCGGCCTGAGTTGCTTGTTTTTCAAGCAGAATACAGGAAACCATGAATTCACATGGATGATGTGAAAATGTAATGATCCTATTCATCTTCACTGTTACTTAAGCCTACTGAGGTAGGTGACCTAACAGACAGGTGACAGAGCTTACCTGTGGATTTTTATACACAGTTGGACAGTAACAGCAACAAGGTATGCTGGTCATATACCCTTAGCATTTATGGCAAATTATTAATCAAGTCCCACCTGAAACAATTTGTTAAATTGATTTTAATCACTGGGCCTCTCATGTGAAGCTTTGTATAATCAGCATTTCATTTACAAAATTAATTGCCTGATTGATTCTCAGGAGGCAGTCGCTGTCATTACCCTGCTGTCATGACTTCTGAGCAGGGTGTCACAACATGAATCCTGACAGTCTGAAAAGCATTGCTATTTTAAAAATGGGTGAGGGGAGAAAAGAGGAAAACCGAAGCTCCATTACCACTTTCAGCCCGAAAGAAAGTAGAAAGTGCCGTGCGTTAATCACACCAGCTAGCAATCCCCTTCTGCCAATGAATTAACATACAAATCTAGGATTTGGGGCATGTCCAATTTTTAACCATTTAAAATGGTAGCTAGAACGTAAAAGCACAGATTCACCACTAGAAACTTGTAATCTATGTTAGAGAATACGCATCTTGATATATTAATACCAACATAAAAGCAGCACCGTCTTACACTGTCTTACACTTCTGCCTACTGCCACTATTTCAAGTTACTACACTTTTTCTTTCTTAGGCTTTCTAATAAAAAATGGCCAGAAATTTAAGATACAACATATCCATTGTTAGCATATTGAAAACACATAAAGTCTTTCGAATATTTGAGCATCTATTGTTGTATTTAACACTCGTATATTTCTTACTCATTTTTAATAGTCTACCCATAATTAATAGGCCTTCACCTAGGCTCAGCACCTGTGGCTCAAGCGGCTAAGGTGCCAGCCACATACACCTGAGCTGGCGGGTTGGAATCCAGCCCGGGCCCACCAAACAACAATGACAACTACAACCAAAAAATAGCCGGGCGTTGTGGCAGGCACCTGTGGTCCCAGCTACTCGGGAGGCTGAGGCAGGAGAATCGCTTAAGCCCAGGAGCTGGAGGTTGTGTGAGCTATGAAGCCACAGCACTCTGCTCAGGGCGACAGCTTGAGGCTCTGTCTCAAAAAAAAAAAAAAAAAATAGGCCTTCACCTAATAGCCTATCATCACAATCAAATAACAGAGATTAGGATAAAAAGTATTTTTCATGTAAAAGAAAATGGCAAGAGTATAGAACAAAGGAGGAAAGGGGATTTTTAAAGTTACTGAGTATCATTCTCCAAAGTGAGACGGCATTGCCTGTATCATCCTATTGCAAATGCACCCACATGAGCATCAAATCAGCCAAAGATTCTGTTTTTCTTTAGCATTGATTTATCTTTTCAGAAAAGACCCCCAATTCAACGGGTGCAAGGTTCACAGTTGCACTTCCCACATCCTCAACTTTCTACAAAAGCAGGGTAGACCACTGCAAGCCAACTTGTTTTCAAAGGCATAAAATAACTTCCAGAATATAGGGTGGGGGTGATTTAAAACAATCCCCTTTCAAGACAATTAAAAGAGGCCCCCTCTGGGGACCAGATTGTACTTTACCTTCCTTTCCTTATACTGAATTTTGAATATTATGCAGATCCACAAAATTCCTTTAAAAACAAAGATCATCTTACAAATTTACTCTATTATCTTGTGACCAAAGGTGTTTCGTTTGCTGGCTTGGTAAAGAGTGGTACCAACTCCCACACTGCAGGCTAACATGGCAGTTGAGGGCGAGTGAGCATGAAGGTGGCCTAACCAGCAGTGGGAGGCAGAGGCAGCCCCTCCTTAACCTCTTAGCCAAGTTACTCCCCAGCAGAATAACAGCAATGGTCCCCAGTTTTTACCTGGCATACAAGGAAGCCCTAAGTACTGATAAGGTAATATCTACAAACCGCATTAAGTTCTGGAGAAAAAGCATTATGAAAGCATAAAACATGTCTAGGCGACACAAACTGGAATCACTTTAGAGACTAGGGTTCAAAAATTCAAAATCGTAACAATTTAACCCCTTTCATTATAAGATAACCATATACAGAGAAGACAGAGTTCTCCTACACGTGTGACTAGCTGGTGCATACACGATAAGGTAAGTGTAATGCCAGCTTCACTACTGCCCACCACGGAGCTGTTTGGAGCAGCAGTTCTCAGATAGGAAAATGAACAGATAGTATAAGAATAGGCATGAGGCTAGGGTGAGGATGCAGTCAAAAATGCAAGCCTGGGGCTGTAATTTTTCCATTTGGAAAACCATTGTTTTTTTATAACATACCACATGAAAGTAGAGTTGATAAAATAATCTCAATTGTTGAAGATCTATCTGTAGGAAGGGAAAAGTCCAGCTTCCGTCTTTTCAAGGGAGGTGCAGGCTGGGGGCCTACTCTTTTGGAAGGAGATATCTGAATGCTGGAAGGGGTGTGAGGAAATGTGTTTATCAAAAGGAGCTGCGAGTTAGAAACAGCTGAGAAGCGGAGACCTAGATGGAAGGGGAAACATGTTCCTTAGGAGGCCACATCCATTCATCCTATTCAATTATTCAACACTGTTTAAACTAAATAAATATTAATGTGCAGGGCGCTACAGAACAATAAGTCGAGGTGTAAAATGGCCCTTGACATTAAGAAACAGATGCTGTAACAGAGGAAGTAAGAGATATATGCAAATACTACACGGTATCAATAAACTTATGAACACCACAGAACAGAAGCATGTAACTGCCAGTCCCACAAACTCAGCTGTGGGTAATGCTTCTAGTGGGAAAGATTCATGAGGAACTTATCCATTAAGATAGATAATTAAAAAAAAAAAAAAAAAAAAAAATACCCAGAAAGGTCAAGGCACAGATAAGGCAACAACAGCCTTATTTAATAAGGACCTGCCATGCGCTCAGCACTAACAGGAGCAATACCAAGTCGTTCGTGTTGCCATGCCCTAGTTCAGTGAAGGAAGCCATCTCCTGGAGTCAGTAACTTGCCCAAGGTCATGATACTCTGGGGCATCTATGCAGCCCTGGATAAAAGCAAAATGTGACCAGAAGCCTAACCTGCTATGGACTAAACTGTATCCCCCTCCCAAGATTCTGATGTGGAGGTCCTAATATCCAATGTGAGTATTTGGAACTAATGCCTAAGAGATACTAAAGCAGCAGTTCTCAACCTGTGCCCACAACCCACAGGAACTGTATTAAAGGGTTGCAGCATTAGAAAGGCTGGGAACCACTGTACTAAAGGTTAAAAGAGTTCATGAGACTGGGCCCAAACGTGATCGGACTAATGTCCTATCAAGAAGGGAGTTAGGCAGGGTTCAGGCACCCCTGTGTCACTCTCTCCTCTCCCCCACCCCCTCCACGCATGCACAGAAAGACCAGGTGAGCACAAAGAGAGAGGATGGCCACTTATAAGCCAGGAGGGCTCGAAATGAAAATCGCCTTGCTCAGAACTGTGAGAAGTAAATTTCCATTGTTTTGGTCACCCAGACTGTGGTATTTTGTTATGGCAATCTGAGTGGACTACCACATACCACTGCTATTTGTATTGATATGTAACACACAACCTGCAGCTGGAAAATCCTAAAACAGCTCCCAGGGACTCATGACCTATAGTACTACACTTTTGTCAAATAAAAGTCACACTCTTGAGTATGGGCAAGAACTGTGACTTGCATCTGACCAAAAAAATACTGTAACAAAGGAAGGGATTCTGCAGATACAATTAAAGATCCTAATCATTTGACTTTAAGTTAATCAAAACAAAGTGTCTTGGGTGGACCTGACCTACTCCAGTGAACTCTAAAAGAGTCCAGGAAGCAGAAGTTAGAGAATCTTTCCCTTGCTGCCAATGAAGAAGCTGCTACAAACTCCACAGCCACCAGGAAAGGAATTCCACCAACAGTCTGAGGTTCCCTAGTCGAGCCCCCAGATGAGAACACAGCCCAGCCGCCGTCTCCAGGGCAGCCTTCTGGGACTCTGAGCAGGGGATGCAGCTAAGCTGTGCCTGGGCTCTTGAACTTCAGAAACTCTGAGATAATGAACATGTGTTCTTTCAAGCCACTAAATATCATGCAGCAAAAGAAATCCTCTCCACATGTTAGTGAAAATAGCATCCGTTCCACTTAGCTCCTTCTCACACCTACTTCCAAGCAGATTGATGCCCCTAAACTCTTCCCATCAGGACCTATCACTGCTCAAAATACCAGTGTTGGTGCTCTGATATTTTCACTGACTAGAACCTTAAAACACACAGAAGTTACTCGGGGCACTTTGCTTTTCCCATTTCCAGGCAAACTCCTCCTCATCTTTCAAACCTTTACTCAAAGATCACCTTCCCTATCAACTCGGTCTTGAAACCACCAGGTAAAATAAATTCTCTCTTGTGTGGTCTCAGAGACCTTTGAGGAAGCCTCTGTCCTCACATTCAGGAGGTCTGGTTACAGTTACAGTTGCCGTGTCCCTGTCTCCTTGACAGCAGAGGCTGTTAAGCAGCAAGACAGTTTACGAAGATAACGGAAAACACCCCTCCCTCTGTGCTGGAGACAGAGCAAGAGCCAGAGTCCCACCCAGTGGCCAAGCCAGAGGACCTGGAGCCTGGGGCTGGGCAGCCTCTTGAGACCTTCTTTCCTCATCTATAAAGCAAGATGGTTTGCAGGCAGGTCTTCAGAAAGTGGCAAATATACCAACTAATTCTGTACGCCCAGAAGAACCTTGCACAATACAGACTGTACATGGAATAAATATGACAGAATATACTTGACAGAGCAATCTAAATTCTAACTAAATGCTAAAATCTAACAGAAATACTAGCAATGATGCCAATGTAAGAAATGAAAATAAATGATTAAAACAAACACATGTGGCACATACACACTGCCAGGAGTACAAAGGAGCTCAGGTGGTTGTTTGTCTCTCCCTGCCTGCGCTTCATATGAAAAGCAGCAAAGGTCAGAATCAGGCCTGCTGACACCCGCCAGTCTCCATGCACTTTTTTTTCTTTTCTCACTCTGCCACCCTGGTTAGAGTGTGGTGGCATTGTCATAGCTCACAGCAACCTCAAACTCTTGGGCTCAAGAGATACCCCTGCCTCAGCCTCCCGAGTAGCTGCGACTATAAGCACCTGCCATAACACACGGATGGTTTTTCTTTTTTTAGTAGAGATGGGGTCTTGCTCTTGCTCAGGCTGGTCTTGAACTCTTGAACTCAGGCAATCCACCCCCCCTTTCCACCTCACTCTTGAACCCTATTCTGTCATCATCTGTCAGAATGGCTTCCCAGATGACAGCTAAACTCTGAACTCTCCCATCTCCGCCCATTCACACCATCCAACCACCTCCACACACTTGGCCCTGACCAGCACACTAAACTTAACTCAAGAAGCCACACACAGTGTGGCCAGCTCCAGGTCTGGCTGGTCTCAGCCTAAGTGACAGAGAAAGCTATTTCTCAATCAATTGGAACCAAGAAACTCAAGGGAGAAGGGAGCCTCGCGCCTTTTTTGTTTCAGTGAGAAAAGCATGCCCTGGGAGGCCGGGGCAAGTGGAACCTCCTGAGCTCGTGGGTTTGAGACCAGCCCTAGCAAGAGCGAGACCTTGTCTCTAAAAATAGCTGGGGGTTGTGGCAGGTGCCTGCAGTTCCGGCTACTTGGGAGGCTGAGGCAAGAGAATCGCTTGACCCCAAGAGTTTGAGGTTGCTGTGAGCTGTGATGCTGCAGCACTCTACCCAGGGCAACAAACCCAGACTCTGTCTCAAAATAAATAAATAAATAAATAAAGAAAGAAAGAAAGAAAGAAAGAAAGAAAGAAAGAAAGAAAGAAAGAAAAGCAAATCTTTAAATGCTCTTGGCAATGGTGTTACAGAAGCCTCAGATGTGTCTCCACTTATCGAAAAGCTATATCTAACCTATAACTCTATATATAATGCAATTGATCCGCTAGTATCATTTTACAACTCTGATTAGGTTTCTCTAAACTCCTGTTTATTGAATTCCTTCCTTTACACATACATAGTTACTAATTTGTTGCCAACTAATGCGGGTATCATATAGAAAGATTACACTGCAACAGTAGAAGAGCTTCATTTAGATTTCAAAATTAAAACAGAGCTCAAACTTTACAACTGTAAAATTTCTTTTTTAAAAAGTTTAATTTCTATATAGATTTTCAATTAGTAAAATATCTATCCCATTATAGCATCCTGTGTACAAAATGACTGCATCTTTCACAAAGCATATGAAGCAAAGGCCAAAAGATGCAATGTGGTTATCATGTGATTTAATCAGGAGGTCAGTCATGGTGGGGCCCCGTCCAGCAGTCCACAGAGCTGAAACAGATTGAGCTTTATGTGCCAGCTTAAAAGTATGGAATAAGCAAACTAGAGAAGAAAAAGAAGGCATCCAATGCTTTATTAAATTAGGTTATTGACGTTTTATGTTTAAAAGATTAACAACTCAACTGAGTAAAACATAATAATGAATAAAAATCTCTGAAAACTAACTTCAGCAATTTGCTAAGCCATATGACTCTGATTAACTTTAACTAGAGTCACACAGATAAAACAAACTCATATGTACAAATTTTAAGATATTTCTCCCCAAAGACAATGAAATAAAAATTCATAACACTGTTTTTAATCAAGGATTTTAGTGTCTCTAAAAATCTTTGTTTAAAAAAAAGTCTCCTTCCTTTCATTAAGCAAAAATAAGAACAGAGAACAGGACATTTATTTACATTTTA
Source organism: Loris lydekkerianus (assembly GCA_963574355.1). NCBI lineage: Eukaryota > Metazoa > Chordata > Mammalia > Primates > Lorisidae > Loris > Loris lydekkerianus. Next base: position 130,079 of record CAUYPK010096576.1, read on the forward strand.
AAACCAGATGAACAATAGGAATGTGCACAGCTAATCAAAGAGTCCTTATTAACAAACAATACAGGTTAAAGTCTTTGCTTTGAGTTTTCATACGCAGCACCCACAGAATAAAGAGAATCTTAACTATAGAGAGTTAATATGCTTAAAAGTATTTTTTAATGTTAGCGGAAACTGAAAAAAAAAATGCAAAGAAAGAAAAATGGGTATGCTGGGTGCAGTGACTCTGGCCTGAAATCCCAGGATGTGGGAGGCTGAGGCAGGTGGATTGCCTAAGCTCACCAGTTAGATACTAGCCTGAGCCAGAGGGAGACCCTGTCTCTGAAAATAGCCAGGTGTTGTGACGGGCACCTGTAGTCCCAGCTACTTGGGAGGCTGACGCAAGAGAATCACTTACGCCCAAGAGTTTGAGGTTGCTGTGAGCTGTGACGTCACAGCACTCTACCCAGGGTGACAAAGTGATACTCTGTCTCAAAAAGAAAAAAGAAAGAAAAAAAGAAAAATTGGTATGATTGCAAGATCTGTGATCTGAGGACTCTAAGAGAATTACAAGGGTTGACCTTAGCAGTGGAACTGTTCTGGCTCATGGTCCGTCTAGGCTAGAGCCCATGTCACAAGGGCATCACATGACAGACTGCCAAGAATGCAATGAAGATTCCCTTTTTTTCCAGAGAGATTATTTACCAGAGTTAATAATTTTTTTTTTTTTTTTTGGAGACAGAGCCTCAAGCTGTCGCCCTGGGTAGAGTGCCATGACTTCACAGCTCACAGCAACCTCCAACTCCTGGGCTCAAGCTATTCTCCTGCCTCAGCCTCCCAAGCAGCTGAGACTACAGGCACCTGCCACAACACCTGGCTTTTTTTGGGGGGGGGCGCGGGAGGGGGGGTGCAGCCGTCGTTGTTTGGCAGGCCCGGGCTGGATTTTAATCCGCCAGCTAGCTCAGGTGTATGTGGCTGGCACCTTAGCCGCTTGAGCCACGGGCGCCAAGCCTGCCTAGGCTATCTTTTGAGTACCATTCCTAAAAAAGAACAAGAACTCTGAAGTATTTCAAGATAGACATTACACCACTACAAGCTCTCTCCTCTGTTTTCCCCTTATTATTTCTAAAGCTAACAAGATACAATGAAAATAACTTCAGAGGTAAAAATATCCAGCTGATACCTTCCAAATAGGAAATGCTCTCATCTCTCAATTACTTTTGAAATTTCAATTACTAAATTCAATTACTTTGAAATGTCTGCCTCTGCTTCTGCTTTGGGATACAATAGGGTTAAAGCATCAACAGTTGTACATCTAACAACCAGGAAGTTTCTTTTTCCATAGCACACTCCTGGTAAATTTTGTTATGCACAACACCCACTGACCTAAGAGGCCGAGGACTGCTCCTGAGGCTGCCAGAAGAGGAAGCCGTGCAGGGCTCACACCTGAAGGCCCTGCACTGATCCTTCCTGGCAAATCCTCTTGGAATTGCCTCAGAAGAGCATGACATTCCAAAATGATTCTGCAGTCCACAGTAAAAATGACACTGTGTTTTCTGCATTGTTTAGTGACTGCTTACACAATTGAGAGCCACAAAATTATCCAAATGAAAAACCAGAACCACTGCGATGTGTCCAAAGGCTGAGGCTGTGATGGAGGAGGAAAAAGGGCCAGTGGAGAAAGCAGACTGTGCGACCTCATATACAGATGTTCATGTTTATACGATTATGTATGTTCATATATACCATTTTAAAATAAAACATCAACTAAAAAATACATTTAACTTAAAAGTAGATACTTCTGGCAGTGCCTGTGGCTCAGTGAGTAGGGAGTAGGGTGCCGGCCCCATATGCCGAGGGTGGCGGATTCAAACCCAGCCCCGGCCAAACTGCAACAAAAAAATAGCTGGGTGTTGTGGTGGGCAACTGTAGTCCCAGCTACTCGGGAGGCTGAGGCAAGATAATGGCCTAAGCCCAAGAGCTGGAGGTTGCTGTGAGCTGTGACTCCATACACTCTATGGAGGATGATAAAGTGAGACTCTGTCTCTAAAAAAAAAATAAAAAAAAAAAAAAAAGTAGATACTTCTGGAAAGTGGAAACTATACAAATATGCAACTCACTTATTTTTGCCAGTATTTAAATCTTTTACAATAAAAACATATTCTGTAATTAAACATTCTGTAATTTAAAAAAACTTTAATAACAAAATTCAAAAATTGGAGGAGGGGGGAATTAAGAAACTAATAGAGTACCCACAAGAAGAAATTCAGGCTGAGCACAGTGGCTCAAGCCTATCATCCCAGCACTCTAGGAGGCCAAGGTGGGTGGATCACCACAGGTTCGAGACCAGCCTGAGCTGTAGCAAGACCTCCGTCTCTAAAAATAGCCAGGCGTTGTGGTGGGCACCTGTAGTCCCAGCTACTTCGGAGGCTGAGGCAAGAAAATCGCTTGAACCCAAGAGTTTGAGTTGCTGTGAGCTATGATGCCGTGGCAATCTACTGAGGGCAACAAAACCAAACTTTGTCTCAAAAAAAAAAGGGGGGGGGGAAGAAAATCAATTAAATAGTAGGCAGTTAAAAAATAAAACACACCACCGTGTGGAGAATCAAGAACCCTAGTTTAAGGCGCGCAAGCTTCTTGCTTAAGGCATTTCAGCAAAGGGCAATCTGCTTGCTCCTCGAATCCCAGGTTACTTCACCTCACAGACATAAATCTTCCCAGGTCCACATTACCTGAGATCTCAAAGAATACAGGGTTGTGTAAACAAAGGTGCATAATGGGTGGGGTGGGGCAATTGCAAGATTTGGATGGAACTGGAAGCAGAAAAGTGCATCCTGTCTAGAGGTTGGCAAACTACAGTGTTTGAGCCGAGTCTGGTTCCCTACTTGTTTTGGCAGGATCAGTAACCTAAGAATATTCTTTACATTTTTAAATGGGGGCATGGGGGGGGGGGGGCATCAAAAGAATAATATTGCAAGACCTGAAATTCAATTTCAGCATCCACAGTGCCACTGCACACTGCCTCCTCCCCCGCTCACTTGTCACCTGTGGACAATTTGGTCCTGCCCCAGCAGAGTTGAGCGGTTGAAACAAACATCGTCTGGCCCATAAAGCCTAAAACATTTACTATCTGGTCCTTTATAGGAGAAGTTTCCCAACCCCTGACTCAAACATCTAACATGTCTCCAAGCCAAAGAATCACCAAAACACACCACACCAACAGTGTGCAGTGCGGCACCTCAGATTCTGGTCACAAAACCTGGTCTGAATCCAAGTTGTGTCCTTAACTAAGTCAACTAAGTGTGCTTCCTCCTCTGCATATACAAAATAGAGATTAACCCCGAGAACACTGTAAGGACTAGCACTTTGGAAATTATTAATACTTTACAGATCATTTAAGCAAAAGCAAACAATTCTTATTTAAACTTCAGTTGAAAATGTGATCCAGAAAGTGATGAAAAAACACATTTCACCAAAATGTAAATGAAAATGTGTTTTTAGAAGAAAGGACAAGTAGACAGCAAAACACCTCTTCAAGCACCTCTCGGGTCATGATGAAACCTACGGGTAGAACCTGTTCTTCAACTGGGTGGTGCAGTAGGGCATGGTGCCCCAACTTCAGAAGCTGCAAGTACTTTTCAAAGACCATAAGCCTTTGCTTTTTAAAAACACTTTGAAGGTCTGTTTAATGTGCTGTGAGTTTATCATTTACTGAGGACCTAGGCAGGGGACCCACACACCAGCTCACTTAATCTCCACTTTATGGGCATGGAAACAGAAGCTCAGCGATGTTTATGGTTAAAATCGGGGGCTCGAGCACTGAACCTAATGCAGTAAATGAGATGGAGGCAAAGCCATTAAGGAAATTAGGAGTGAACTTTCTAACTGAGGGGGAAAAAATCACATTACAAGGTTTCCACCTTGCAAAATGTATGTAACTCTTTTTCCTACCTTTTTCTGCATATACTGAAAGAAAATGAAAGCAATGGTAACATTTGGATAGAAATAACTTTTCCCCATAGGTCCTTTGAGAGCAGAGAGCACTCCTACAGGCAAGAAACACCTGTCCTTGGTAACGCATACACCTGCTAAGTTTCCTCAATAACTGCAATGTGATAAAAACAGCCAACACTTGGACAGCACTCTACATACCACCTCACGTCATCACCAAAACCACCCCAGAACATAGGCACCGGAATTATCCCCATTCTACAAAAAGTAAGTGGCAGAGCAGGGGGATTCCCAGAGAACACCTGACTTCCTGGACTCTTCTGCGGCTTCACTCCTCAGTGAGACACCGTCCGGCGAGCAGCAGGCAGACAGGAGCTGTCTCTGCCACATTTGCTCTAAGAGTCAAATGCAAACAGCCAAGACCACACCCCAGAAAAACTAGGGAGCAACCCAGAAAATCTAACTAGGTCTGGTGTAACTGAGGTTTGTTCCAGCCCGAGGAGTATGAGCAGACCATGCAGAAATAATCAGCAGTTACTGAACAGCCACGGCGTGGAGGGTACGGCATTGAACTTGAGCGAGAGGCACACGCTTCTTAAACTCTTATTCTAATAACACGTCACTGCATAAGTGGTGGTAATTACTAATACTGCCTAATCTTTAAGTTTTATAGTTTTAGGAGGAAAAAACAATAGGACATTAAGACACAAAATGGGCCGCTTTTTTCCTTTTTGCCAACCAGATCATCCCTGCAAGCAATGAAATTCTTCAGTGCCCATAGAATAAATGTAATCTTCTCATGATACATAAAGCACTTTATAATTTGGTCCCTAATTATCAATTCAGTTCAAAACTGACGGGTGTTCCTTACAAATATTTTCCATCATACCAGTATTACAACTACTGCCACCACAGTGTTGTCATTTACAGGAGATGTATTTCATGCTGTGCTGCGTGCTTTACATACAACCTCCAACTCGGTCTCACAACAGTCATGCAAATTAGGTTGTACCATCCCTATTTTACAGACGAAGAAAACAAGGGTGCTTCATAAACATGGTAAAAAAGGGTTAACATTTTAAAATCGATTGGCAAAAAGGGTAACAGGAGACACACAGAAAAACTTTTACAAGAAAGCCCACCCACAGCAGGATAGGAAATTTGAAGCTTACAAATGACCCACTCAACGCGAGCAGGTGAAGAGGAATGGAAAGAACTGGATCAAGAAAAAAAGTAAAATGAGAACATACCGTGGAAGCAAAACTAGAGCATTCGCTTGAAGAGAAAGGAGAAAAATCATAAACAAATACACAAACAACAGCAAAGGTGAAGCTGGGTAAGTATAAGCCAGGTGGGTACCCAGGGGGAGGCGGCCCACGAGTGGCCTCGTGAAGAGAGGCTGTGTGTGCAGCAAGAGGAAGGGAAGGGGGACAGCACGGTTCCCTCTCAAAACACAGGCAGCATCCCCTGCAATCTTTTCAAGACCTAATTCTCCTCTATATTGAAAATTCACGGGAAAGAGTCATGCCTGCCTTTCCACTACATAACTTTATTAATGTGGGTTATATTCCATAAATAAAATACTGGCTTTTAAATCTTCACTGAAATGGCTTAATAAATGAACATCACACACACGAATACCCAATCATTTCTTCATAGTAGAATCAGTCCAATGAAAAGGAAACGCGGTTGCTTGGAATTTGTATAATCAATTTACCGCACTCTTGACACACCTAGCACTAGAGCAGTAAGCAGACAAGCAGGGGATGGGAAAATGTGCTCATACACGTGCCCTCACAGGAGTAAACCCATAGGGAAAGATGCACAAGTGCTATCAGCTGTATTAGTGTGACGGGATCACACTCCATCTCCATTTTCCATCCTTGTGTTGCCGTATTAAATAAAACATTAAATATAATAATGTGTACAAATATGCATAAAATACACATAAACACATACGTACACATATATTCATATATTCCTTTGCTTATGAGATGCTAAAAATACTGAGAAATATAACAACTAACACTTAACGTACACCTAGCCACAGAAAAACAAGGCTGACACACAAGCTTCCTGCTCATGTAGAACCTCTCCCTTCACACGCTGTATGGAACGTCCGTTTTGACCACTCTATGACCTACGTTTGAAAATAAAAGCCCCAGTGGGCTAAAAGATCTGTAACCTTCTATGAGGCTAGGGTCTTAAGAAATCTTAATCTAAGAACCTAAACAGAAGCTTCAAAACGAAAAGTGAAGAAGTAACCAAAAACATAAAGCCATTCCTTAAATTAAGGTTTGATTTTTTGAGACAGGGTTTCGGCTCTCTCAGGCTAGAGTGCAGTGACGTCATCACAGCTCACTGCAGCCTCCACCTCCTGGGCTCGTCCTCACAAAGTGTCAGGATGACGGCAATAAGGCACCACACCTCGCCAACATTTCATCTTGTAAAAGTAAAAACTCCATGATTTAAATACTGCATTATCTTTCAGTTAAAGCATTACTATTCGAATAAGTAAACCCTAAAAAGTAGGGTGTTACTGCCGGATGGACACGGGCACGAAGCAGCGACACACGTTCTACGTAATCAGCTTTCGGAGACACCAGAAATGCATTTTTATTTCATCTAATGATGACGTGCAGTAAAATGTTTGCAAACAGGAAGTTTATGTTTTCTGATCCATAGGCTACAGTGCCTCCTAATTATTCCTCATAGCAACACTATAATCTCACACTTTCAGAAGGGCTGTGATTTTTCTGACATAGATGGAGGTCCTCTAGTAAAGACAAGCTGTGAAAAATCAGGCAGGAGAGAAGAAAGGTGCCGTTTACACGCTTACCTGCTGGGCTCACACCTTCACTAGCCCAGCACCAGCCAGCTAAACATTCAGTACTACAATAATTGGTCTCCATCCTTTGACAATTTGCTTCACGCCTCATTTACTATGAAGAGTTAAAACATTTCAGACAATCTTGAGAAAGTAGTTCTATTTTTTTCCACAGCAAAACGCACAACCTACCCCAACGACCAGGCCCCTGGTTCAAGTTCAAACTGCGACACAAAATCAAGTACTTTCCTTCAAACACTGGAAGGAAAAAACACTAAACAGTCTTATATTTATTTTCAGTAAATATAAAACAAAATAAATTAAACAGCCTTCCACATGCTTGTTCCAAACAGCATTCTCTCTCCCACTAAAAAAAGGCAAAGGCAGCCAACAGAGACACCCTCCCTGTTCTTGCCAACTCAGACCTCACGGCACAACCCCGGACAGATGCTTCAAAACTGGGAAAGAAATCTTCTTTTATAATTGTGGGGGGTTTTTTAATTATATTTAAATTTTAGATCACTGCAATACAGGTGTACTGCTGATAACGTCAAAGATAGTTTCAAAAATAATGATAATTCAATACCCTAGCTTGTTTACAGCCATCCAAAATTCAAATAGCTCACATCCTGCACTAGGAGCAGGGCACAGCCCGAGGACGCTTCAGCTGTCTTAAATATTACAAGATTCAGCTACAGCTACAGAGTCTCTAGAGCAGGCATCCTCAAACTGCGGCCCGCAGGCCACATGAGGCAGTGTGGATTGTATTTGTTCCCGTTTTTGTTTTTTACTTCAAAATAAGATATGTGCAGTGTGCATAGGAATTTGTTCATAGTTTTTTGTTTTAAGTTATAGCCTGGCCCTCCAACGGTCTGAAGGACAGTGAATTGGCCCCCTGTTAAAGTTTGAGGACGCCTGCTCTAGAGCACTGTCCCACAGAACTTTCTGCAATGATGGGAATGTTCCAGATGTTGTTCCAGAAGCTTGTGCCACTGAGCACTTTCAACGCAGCGAGCACCACTGCAGAGCTGACCTCACTGTTTTTAATTTTAATTTTAATAGCTACATGTGGCTAATGGCTATCACACTGGACAGATCCGATCTACAGTGCACTTTTAATGGTGGAAAGGCCTTTGGCTGGAAAAAGGTTCTAGGACACATTACATTTGCCAAGAGTTTTCTCTTTAAGAAGGAGAAATGGTAATGAAAACTAAGTTAACTACGAAGACAACGCCACACACACTCTGTCATCAGAAAGACTGTCTTAACACAGTAATTAAGTAAATGAGACAGTGTATAATTATTCTATATGCAGTCAGCACATTGTACCCCATAAACGCATTAATGTATATAGGATCTATGTGTTTATGATTTAATAAAAAAGAAAAAGAAAAAGAAAAAGAAATAAAGAAAAAGAAATAAATACACTTTAGTTCAAATCTGCTTCATTACTGGAGGGGTAGAAAAGATATGTTTTGGGGGGGTGGGTTTTGTTTGAGTTTTTGTTTTTGTGGGTTTGTTTTTTTTTTTTTTTTGAGACAGAGTCTCACACTGTCACCCAGGCTAGAATTCAATGGTGTCATCACAACTCATGGCAACATTAAACTCCTGGGCTCAGGTCATCCTCCTGCCTTAGCCTCCAGAGTAGCTGGGACTACAGGCACCCACCACAACACCTGGCTAATTTCTCTTTCTGTAGAGACAGGATTGCACTCTTGATCGGGCTGGTCTTGAACCCCTGAGCTCAAGTGATCCTCTGCCTAAGGCTCCCAGAACAGATGATAAGCATGAAGTACGGCACCCAGCCAACATGTATGATGAAAATATGTGCTGCTGGCTCCCACAGCTCAGCAGCTAGGACACCGGCCACATACACCCAGGCTGGCGGGTTTGAACCTGGTCCCGGGCCTGCTAAACAACAATGAAAAATAGCCTGGCATTGTGGCAGGCGCCTGTAGTCCCAGCTGCGTGGGAGGCGGAGGCAAGAGAATCACTTAAGCCCAAGAGTTCTACCAAAGGCAATATAGTGAGACTCTGTCTCAAAAAAAAAAAAAAAAGAAAAGAAAAAGAAAGAAAGAAAAAAGTGCCATGAGGTGGGGAATTCAATCCATGTCACCTAGGACCCTAAAAGATGACCGTCTTGTTCCACCTGCTGTTGGGGTCTGCCTACTGCCCTGCTCTTCAGTGATTGCTTTACTTGTGTAACAAAATGATACCCTGTAGGAGGGAAGGAGAATGCTTTCCTCGCTACTTTTCTAATATCCTCAGAGATGTGAGTGCAAGCAAGCAAAAAAAAAAAAAGTCCCATTATGGTGGTACCTTCCACAATGTAAATTCAGACCACTCACCCGCCTGTCATGCCAGGCACTCCTGAGAGGAAACAAAGCATTTTTCAAAGGCGACAGAGACAGAAACCCTGGGCCTGTGCGGCACCAGGTGACTTCCTAGTCACGTGCCTGGACCGGGCCTTCCCTGACTCATCCGTAAAACAAGCACAGTAACAGGACCTCCCACACAGAGAATGTACATGGCGTTCTCAGCACAGTGCTCGGCACCTGGAAACTACTCAGTAAGTTATTTAATATTATCAACTATTCAATACTTAATATTTCAATACAACAGAAAAACAGCTGACTTCCCTTTGAGGTTCCAGACAGCACAAGGGACTCTAAGAGGTGACATATGTGTGAGCTTCATTACAGTAGAAAGCACATGCCTGTGTCACATTGTTTTAACCTCAAAAATAATCATACATACAGAAAAGGGTTTCAGAATCACAAGTGTTTTAGTGCCCAATCCTGGGTGACAGCTCTCAAACACAATGACCTTTACGTAAGGAGTCTCTCCAGAGATGCAGAGAGGTCTCCACCAGGCCAGTTGACTCACTACTTCAAGGTGACAATCTAGTTTAAGAGAAAAAGAGACCAAGACCACCCAAAATACACCGGCAGCTCAATATACTATGAAACTTACATTTTCTGGAAATATTTATAAAAAATCTTGATATGAATGTGGCTTGTTCCCTTCGCCTAAGGAGCTAGTGAACAAGGCACCCTCAACAAGGCAAAAGGGCAGCGAGGCTCTGGAGCTGACCTGGGTCAGGCTAGAATCCTGGTGTCATCACTTGATGGCCTTGGCAAAGCACGCGGCCCTCAGTCCCACGTTCCTCAGAATCTATGAAATGGGGAAGGTAAAACAGGTGATCTGACAGGTCACCCAACGTGTAAGAGAACTGACATCATCACAAGCATACACAGATACCACGTATCAGACACGACCCCAGCCACTGGGGAAACAAGAGGCAGAGACAGGAAAGAGACCAGTGTCCAGCCATGGCCATCAGAACAGCTCCAGGTCCCCTGGGGAGAGAAGAGCCAGAGGATTTAGCCTCCCCCCACCCCCCACGATGAAGCACCAGCACAAGGTCTCTGTCCCCTCTTCCAATTAAATAAAAGGTTTTAGAAACAAGGAGACCCCACTCTTCTTCCAACCGCCTGAGGCTGCCTCCTCACTGCCTGTCTTCTGCTCAGCCAGCCGGTTCTGTCTCCTTCCACACCACTTCCCAGAGGCCCATCAAGGCCAAATGACCACAGTGCCAGGCTCCACTCTGACTGGGCCTTGCCCATGCTGACCACAGCCATGCAGGTCTTCCCCTGCCAGAAGCCTCTCTTCCTGGGGGACTACCAGGGAACTCTGCCCAGCTCTTCCATCTCCTTTCCTGGCTCTCTGGATGGCTTTCGCCCCTTAATATCCATGCTTCCGAAAACTCCTCAGCACCTCCCTCTGCTCCAGGCACGTGCTCCAAGGCCGAGACCATCAACTGACCCACTCTGAACAGACCCTTGTACTGAGAACACAGGTCGCCCTCCTCTCTGCTGCTTCCCACCTTCCTCTGCCTGCTCCAGTGTCCTGCTGAGCTGTTGGGAACACATCTCAGACCTGCAGTCAACACACAGGATGATTCACATGCAGAACACCTTAAAGAAGCTGCAGTACCACACGCTTTCTCCCCACACAGCCAGATAAGAACCTCTGCTGGAGGCACAGAGGTACATGCCAGGCACTGTGAGACCACAGAAGCAACCATGATACCTGTGTGGGTCCTTCACAAATCAGTTTTTATTGTATCCTCATACACAGCCCCATCACTAAATAACCAGTTTGTGAAAGTACTCAGGTCTTTTCAATTCCCATGCATCACTGTTCGTCCCTACACTGAAGGGCACCACCTCCTTGTGGACCGTGGGGCTGCTATCTCTGGGAAGGTTAAGACTCATGAGAGCAGGCACTGGGTTTTGTCCTTTCTGTATCCCCAGAGCCTAGAATGCTCTTCTGTCACACAGCAGGCACTGAAGAGATAATCCAGATCTGAGTAAACAGCAGCAGCTATTTGGTGAATGAACAAAGTCTGGAACACATAGCAAATGTCTGGCAACTGCTGGCAACCATGCTCAGTCTCCCTCCTACCCCCAAGCCGGGCTCCCCACTCTTTCTTCCCAGGTGTTCAAATGTGTCTCCCACCAGGTTAGGACCCCAGGCTTACAAATACCAAGGCCCATGATGTCTGGCTTTCTTCTCACTAGCGCCTGGGAGGTCACGAGGCTCTGGCCAGCACAGCTTCCGCTCCTGCCGTGGCTTGGCAGGACTCGCCGCACCTGCCTCACTACCTGTCTGCTCCCGCCAGCTCCTCTCCTCTAAGCTGCTGCCACAGCTGCACAATGACCTTCTCCACTCTGCACGTCTAATGTGGCAAAAAGGAAGATTTCTAGGGGAACCAAATTATTACCACCTATGCCTAGAAAGGGAAGGAATGACTTGATTCTTCTCAAAAGAGTAAAGTTCATGAGTATTGTGATGGTTATGTTCTCTGGTGTTTCAGAATGCTGGAGTCTCACCACTAGGTGAATGATATGTTATTACTAAAATTCTCTGAAAGGAATAACACAGACAGCCAGCTGTTAGCTTTCTAGGTAAAAAACAACTTTCATTATAATGATCAAGATTTAAATGTGGCTGCTAAGAACTAAAGACACCCAGTTCCTTCAGAAGCTTTTAGAATCAAATAAAATTAAAGGCCCAGGCTTAGCACAGCAACACCCTATAAAGCAGGATAAAAATTTTGTTTTGTTTTTTCTTCCTGTCACTTCTTAAAATTAAGTCACTTCATTTGCTCAAAACAAGTTTGGTGTAGCCAGCATTAAATTGAAAAAATCATAAACCCAAGATTACCCTAACAGTGATAGATTATTAGTAAGCTGACCACCTAAGAAAGAGTAACAAACCAGTCAGCATACTGAGGTGGTCAACATAACTAGGTCTACTGCACTGCTACGTGCATGGGGCACATGTCCAGTCTATGAGAAAGAGGTCAGCCTAAGGAAATGGTCAATGTAGAGAGAGAGGTACTCGACTATGGAGGTTCTATTGTATTATAAAATAAGAAACAAGGCTCGGTGCCCATACCTCAGTGGCTAGAGCGCCGGCCACATACACCAAGACAGGTAGGTTCAAACCCAGCCTGAGACAGCTCAACAACAATAACAACAACATAGCCAGGCATGTGGCAGGCGCCTATAGTCCCAGCTACTTGGGAGGCTGAGGCAGGAGAATCACTTAAGCCCAAGAGTTGGAGGTTGCTGTGAGCTGTGACGGCACAGCACTCTATCCAGGGTGACCTAGTGAGACTCTGTCTCAAAAAAAAGGAAACGAAAGATGGGAAAGTCTTTGTCTAATTCTCAGCTAAAAACAGCATTACAAGGAGTCTGTCATTTAGAAATATTCTCAGCCTCAAATTAAGGAGCAAACAGAAGAGGAAAACACAAGTTAAAAACCCAGAAAACGCACGTTGAGTCGAGCCAGTGTTTGAACCTTTCCTACTGCTCAGATGCTTCTGCAGTGTCGATTAAGTGAGATTTAAATATCCCCTCTTCCAAGATATGGTGATGAGCCAAACTGATTTTTTTTACTGACAAACTCTGGAAGAGGGGAATTAGTGGGACACAAAAGGAAACTTCCCGGCACTTTAACTTACCTGTAACCCGTAATAAGGAAGAGACAGACTAAAAGGGTTTCACAGACTGAAAGGGTCTCAGGACCTTCCCTGACACCCTGGGCCTTAGCAGCCTAGATGGTCCTGGACTAGGAAGCAGCCCAGCAGGAGATGCCTCGGCACACCTTCAACATCCTCCCAACACTACCGGCTCTGGCTCCAAAGGAGCATGTAGCAACAGGAAAGACAGAGATAACCGTGACTGCATGTCAAGAAATAACCTCTCCAAATAAATGGAGGAGTTTCTGCCTTACAATTTGTTCTTTCAACTATGTATTAGCATCTTGATTATTTTAAGATATGCTGATTTTTATGTTTTGTTGACAATTTCCACCTCCACAGTAGGTCATTCTGGGCACATAATGAACATTAAATTTTACTTTGTTGGTTTTTAACTCTAAAATTCTCTCTTTTGGCTGCCTGTCCTCTCCCATCTTCCAGCCTCCCTTCTCTCACTCCCCCTTCATGCTTACCAGGATGCACAGAATTCTGGACTTGTAACACCAAAGGGACCTTGAGACACTGTCCAGTCTCTCATCCAAACAACGTAAGCACCGACTATGTGCTGGACGACACTGTCACCACTCCCCACTCAACATTAAACTGGCCCAGACAAAAGAGAATCTGTTTCTCTTTAAGTATCAACAAGCTATTCTAGTTTCCCTTGATAACTTGAAGCACTGACCCAGACCATGGCACACAAACTGATCTGGAAAGTAAATTAATGTCTGGTAACATTATCAGAAAACCTCAACAGCTACCCCCCTGCCCTGTTCTTTGTGTAATGATGACTATAAAGCCTAAATATGCTAAAAGCTCCTTAATTAGAAATATAATTTTAGATGTCTTAATAATAATAACAAAGTCTGTTTATTAAAATTTCACCTGTAGTACTTCAGTGACATCTCTGAAAGGCAGAAAGGGAGCTTCGAGGCCAGGCCACAGGCTGATGGCACCCAAATGCCTGGAGGGAGGGACCTGAAGACCCCACTGAACTCCCCAGGTGATTCAGAGGCACAAGTGGGTTTCAAAAATACTAGATTAGTGGAAAGAATGGAGCATCAGACAAACATGGGTAGTGAACAAATTTCCTAATTCTACCAGTTTACTTGTCTATAAACTAGTGATAATGATGAGCCATTGGCAAGACTGCAGGAAAGGCTGCAGATAATACGTACACTATGCCTGCACAGACAGTAGGTGCCCAACAATGGCAGCTGTTGTTACTGCTATCGCTTTTCATTTTATTATTTGTGGCTCTCCTAAGTCTATTTCTTTATGTGAGAGGCCAGGTGAGGAAACTGGCACTGGCCATGAGAAGCAGTGTATTTGTAAGAGCTTTACCCTTCACTCCTGACTAGAAGGAGAGGCAATTTTCATGTTCCCCCACATGCAGGCCACCTTCTAAAACAGTGCTGTCAACCATTTTTATCTCAGGGCACACTTGAACCTAGAGTTAAACTTCCATGGCACACTTAAACTAAAAGAGTAAGAAATAAGAGTAAAACAAACAAACAAAAAATACATATGTATATAAATATAAACACACATATATACTTACTATGCTTTGAACTTTTGAAAATAATTTACTTAATCATCTTTAAAATTTTTCATGGCAAACCTAAGCCTCTTGTGGCACTCGGGTTGAAAATCACTGCTCTAAAATACCCATGCAGAACAGTTGTTAACTCATTTCCCTGGTGACATCTTTCCTGCCTCATGTCACCCAGGTGGCCACTGCCTTCACACCATGCACCTTGCTCTCCCAGGAGGACTACTCTGCCCTTGGCCACCTTCACATTAATTAATTACACACCCACCTTGCTGCTTCTCCAATCAAAGAATGACACTGTCTTCCCAGATGTGGGCCAGTCCTCCTCACTCTCACCCCCATAATAACGTATTCTTGGGGGCGTGCTCACTGCCCATCCTCCCTGCTGCACAGCCGCTGGAGACCTGCCTGTCCTGCGTCCTGTGGACGACCACTCCTCCCATCTGCCCCTGACAACCAAAGTCCAGGAAAGCTCTACCTGACTGTGATGAGATACTTCTCCCATTTTCTTCCTTAGTCCTTCCTCATGTGAAAAAGAAACAAGTCTTCCTCAAGTCAAGGGGTGATTTTCCTTCTCCCTTATTCTACTGTGCCCGTTAAGCACCTTCCTCACACAGACACCATACAGAAACAGCCAGGTATCTGCCACACCTCCCACAGTGCCTTTAACAGGCACTTGGACCCATGGTATTCCGTGAACCCTAATGTACACAGGAAAAGCTCAGCTCTGAAAGCCACACAAAAGTACTCAGAAACTTCAGACAGCCCTAATCACCCCTCCTTTTGCTAAGAAACTAGAGAGTACCACTTCAGACCTACTACCCTTATAATGAGAACTTACTTTCTGCATACTCTGTCGTGTCAACCCAATTAAGCACCAGGACTATTACTTATGCTAAATTTCACCTTAATTTCAAGTATGTTTATTAGCAAGGCAAAAATAAACATCCTTTAAAAATACATTTTCTAATAAAAATACAAAAACTGTTAATTTTATTCATCTTTACAAAACTGAGTAAGAATTCTCACGAGTAAAGTTCTAATCAACAATTCATTTCAAAATTCCAGACACAGGTCATACATACATTCATCTGCCCAACTTTCTAAAGACTTCTGCTTTTGAAAGGCTTGTCTAAATTAAATGCATTTAAGCCCATGATTGTCCACAACGGTGTAATGAAAGTATTTAATTCTCAAACAGCAATAAGAAATAAACAAATATTAAAAAAAAAGATTTCAGAAATTTTTGTTGCAAAGGAAAGCAAAGAGCATAGTCAAATTAATTAGCAATGCCAATATTGACCACTTCCTTTTATAAAAGGACTTCTTTCCCAAACTGCCGCATTTCTCTACCTCTGCCTGTCGGCTACCCTTCAGATCCTGCAGCTGCACCTTCCCACAGCGTTGCCTTCTCATCCTGAGCAGGTGGAAAGCTCCCCGGCCTGCGCACACTGCCTTCCTGGGTTATCTGTCCGCGTTCCATTTGAATCCAATTTCCTTGCATTACCTCTGCCCAGGTCAGGGATGAATGGCTGTCAAATTCCCTGTGGAATAAAAAGAAAAACCCTTTCTTCCTGAGGCAGCAAGTTTCAATTCACAGAGCACATGGCTAATCTACATATGTGAAGGTCACAGCACTTCAGTCAAAGAGGTTAAGAATGGAACAGCTCACGGAAGGGGTTGTCTTAAACATCTTGGCGTGATGCCCAACAAGTAAGATTGTTGAAAAGCAATAGATAGCTTCTGGCAACAGCAAGGGGAAAAATATTTTGATCATGTGATGTCGTACACACTACCTAGTTTATTTCATGTGTGAAACTTTGATAGTCCCTCAAAAATACCACATATGCAAATCAGGTCCAGATTTCAGCTTTGCCGGTTCACCATGCTAGCACACCTTCCTCTCCATAAAACACATTTATATGGCATTTCTGGATGCACTGAGAGTAAAATTTCAACATATTGACACCAGTTGGCTTGAGTATTTTAACAGCTGATTACAAGTTCTTTGCATTCGTTTTTCTATGAAGCATAAAACTACTTAGACCAGGAAAGGCTAAAAAAGCGTATTCCTTCAAGTTATTCAAATATAACTGTCTTAAAAAAAACTCACCTTCTCCATTTGCCTTCATCCTTCCCTCCCTCCTCACTAGTAATACAGCAATATGGAAAAGTACAGGCGCTTGATGCATAAAAAAGACAAAATTAAAACTTTTTTTTTAAGAACCAAATTTTGAGGTTCGGTGGCCATTTAGCAAAGCTGTAAACCCTTTTTAATGGTTTTAAAATTTTCAGTTTCAAGTTCTTATTTTTTTATAATAAATTCACTTTACCCAATGAAAACTGCTTTTCCCAGCCCATCTTCACTAACTGTAGAGTGAAACAGCAGGGCTTACAGTGCTCCTAGTTCCGACCCGTATCACCACAGAGGAGGAGGGACAAAGTCCTGCCCCTCACAGGGGACACAGGATGAAAGGGAGAAACCAAGACTTTCACAGAGTCCCTGACTGACAAGGAAAGCGCTGACCTTCCAGAGACCATCTCTGCCTCAGCCAAATGAAAGTTTCGGTTGTAGGCACTAAGAGCAGGGAAAGAGAAGATATTCAAACCCAGCAAAGTCATAACAATTGTGACTATAATTGTAAAAATTTTTCAATGGTTAACAATAACAAAGCACATGTTTCATGTATGGAGAAAATAAAGTAGGAGAAAAAGATCCATTTCACCAATTTCCCTCAACTCAAAATCTAGATTGCTTATGAGATCAGAGTTACCCAATCCATATTTCTAATTAGATGAAATAAAATAAAAATCTCTTACAGACTTTCTTAATTAAATTAATAACCAATAGGTACTTCCTTGGTAATCTAGGACATCCCTTCACGCTAAACAATGAGCAAAACGTTTAACAATCTACAAATAATCTCTGGATATCTACTTATCTGGGACCATGCCCCTATACCAAGTTCACTAAATGTAAATAGTAGTTAAATTCTTCAATTATAGATCTAGATTTATTTTTCCTTACCAATTAGAAACTATGTTGATTTTTAAAAAGTATAAAAACTATAGAAAATCATTTAGAATTACTCAATACCTTAACTTACTTTTCATAAACACTGGAGAAAGTAAAAACCTATCGGATAACTAAAAAACTGAAATGGGGGCAGCACCTGTGGCTCAAAGGAGTAGGGCACTGGCCCCATATGCCAGAGGTGGGGGGTTCAAACCCAGCCCTGGCCAAAAAAAAAAAAAAAACAAAAAACTGAAATGGTCTGGATTAGAAATAAGTTTTTGATATTAACCTATTTGTTCTGAGAGGAGAGACTGACAGTCTGTTAAATTAACATTTTAAACTAACTAGTAGATGTGCAACGTTCCAGTGTTCTCTGTCCTGGGAGCTTCAGCCTCTTCACCGTCAAGGATCTCATCCACCAAGTCCTCTAGGAGCCTTCCTGCTCCTGCCCCTCACCACCCCATCTATGAGAAGTGCTCCCCTGACACCAAACCCCCACCCACCCGATGCTGCGAGAGTGCTCACTGCTCTGGGGGATATCGCCACCCAACACGGTGCTGCCCACAGCCAGCTCTCCACACACGCACCTCTGGGTCCCCTGCTCTTGCTATGATGAGAAAACCCATAGCTCCCAGTCCCTGACATATAGGCAACTGTTCAAAACACTGAAGTTCAATGAACTAAATATCAAATCCAGCCAGTGATAATGTGAAACCTTTTCTTTAGCAGAAAAATCACCATAAGAATGACACCCCAAACCCAATCCAATAAGGATCACTTTCTCATCCAAGTACGCTGGCCTTCCACATAGAACTGTAAACCCTGAACAGACTTCTTTGCAAATGATACTGGAAGTAATATACTCATTGGGATACTTTCAGTTTGGATACATTATCAACAATTCTTTAAATATTTTTAGACAGCCTACTTTGAGGAGTACAGTTTTTCTGCATATGAACTACAGAGGAATAATGTAGCCATTCACTCTAATTTCCACTTTGTAAAACACCATGAGTCTATGATAATTCACCAGGGAAAATTATGGAGATGTTATATTTACTCTTTGCATCTCAAGCACCAAGTGGTGCTCAGCAAGCATTTGTTCATAATAGATTTAACTTTTATCCCTGATAGTTCTTTAAATCTCAGCATTAAAAAAAAAAAAAAAAAAAACCTGTTCTTCTCTACATACTTTGAGGCACGCCCCTGGCATTCTCAGATTTGACATTCCCTGTTTTGACTATTTGAAAGCAGCCCTAAACCTCCATGTTTAGTAAATCATAGTTTAGCTAAGGGCCAAATTTGAATCACATATTCAATGAAGTTGAAACAGACACAGAAACAAGTTACTTAGCTAATGAGAGACCAAACTGTAGCTCCCAGAAGTTCCAAGAAGCCGAGGTTTAAATTTTTGAAACTTCATTACTTTGCAAAAAGTCGTTCTCCTAAAAATCACTATCATGAAATGTACAGATCATGAAAGTGGGAAGGTTTAAAAGGCATGAGAAAGAAATGACTCTTGGCCAGAGAAGTTGCTAATTAAGGATGTGATATGGAATGGGGTTGCAGTTTAGATCTACTGGTAAGCCAATACCAATTTATATAACTGTTGAGCAAGAGTCCCAGTCAGTATGAAACTACAATTTGTAAGAGAAATTACAGCGGAATACACAAAATCTGTCTATTTGCACAGGTATCAGTTTATATTCACTGAATATATCTGGGATCCAGTGTAGTTTAATAAGCTGTTCAGTGGTGCAGAGCTAATTAAGCACTATTTGTTTAAAAAATTCAAAGCAGCACAGAATTTTGGAGCTGAGAGGCACTGGGCATCACCTCACTAATGGAAGCAAGGGCTTGTCCTCAGCCACACCCAGAAGTGCTTCAGAGCTAGGCAGAAGAAACTAAAGCCCTACAGTGGGAAGGCAGGTGCTACAGACAATTGCCACAGACTTAGGGCTAAGCCCCTGAGTAAAGGTTTCCAATAACTCCACCTGGCAGACAACATGACAGGTCAGGAAAGCACCCCTGCTAAATGGCAGAGAAGATGGCTGCTGAAGGCCACAAACAAGCCAAGGTCTAACCAACTCCAAGGTCAGACATGATCGTTCCATTACATCAGGCTGCTTCACGATGGAGTCTTATTCTCTCGTAAACCCTCATAATCACTGAAATAAACTAATATACAACAGACACGCCAACTCCCTCAGAAATGTCTGCTCTTCAGGAAGATACTTGCTCAGCAGCAGCAATGTTTCACATTTCTATTTCCAAGGTCATTTATAATTCATTGGGTAAAGTGAATTTATTATAAAAAAAAAAAAAAAGAACTTGAAACAAAATTCAAAGGCCATTAAAATGGGTTTACAGCTTTGATATATGGCCACTGAACCTCAAAATTTGGTTCTTAAAATTTCAGAAATCAGATGCCAAATTCTAGATGAATTTTACAATTACCAATCACTTCAAAAATAAAGCTATGAAGTATGGTGAGTGGTTTCACTTCTAAGACACCCATCACAAAAAGAAACAGGAGATGCTAAGAATTCTGGAACTGCCTCCACTAATCATCAATGCCTCGCTTTCTGAAAGGTTTATTTCAGGACCCAGAAGCAGTAGCTGAATTTACTCCTCAGCCAGCATACATTATCTAAACAGTTACCAAAAATACCCCAGCAATACAAGTGTCTTCCTAAATCTGAACAGACTGTTTTAACTTTTTTTCCAAGAATCTATGTAATGTGGAAAACTGAGAAAAAGAAAAAGGACTACTCTATATAAATTTCAAAGTGATTATATTTGCCTTCTTTTAGTCATTGTTCTCTATAGTGGATCTATATTTTGCTCTGGCACAAAGCCAGTAGTTGATTTGGGGGAAATGGAAAAGAGTCATTAGATCACATCAGCTATAACACAACCACCTACAATTAGTTGTTTTGCCAAAATTCACTCTGCCACCAAAAAAAAAAAAAAAAAAAAAAAAAAAGGCAGGCCAATAGACTGCTGATCCACAGGGATGCTGATCGGTTCTGATCCAGTTCTAAGTCACTGATGTAAAAAACAACATGAGCCAGGTCCAGTGGGTCAGGCTTCAGCAGTCTCTTTGTGACGTGCATACAGAAATAGCAGCAACCCCCACCCAGCTACTTCTGTGTCTGGCACAGGACTGACTAATAAAGTGGGTGCTTGATAAATATTTGCCAACTGATTGTCTGGGGGAGACGGTTACCTACCATACACATCACAGCATACACAAATGCTAGATGTTTACCCCTTAAAGAAATAATTGCTGCTTCTCAATATGATCTCTTAAATAACGGTTCATTTTCTTTCTGCCCTCTGTAGAATCTGTAATTAAAAGTACATATAAAAATCTGACAAAGATATGACTACATATCTGCATCAATAGCAGTTAAAACACAATTTCAATATTTACACACACACAAGAAAAGCCTATTCGTACGACTAACCAGCCCTTCACAGCTGCCTCTAAAAATTCATTAAAGGCCCATCATCTAAATTTACTAACTTTTCCATGTAAAAGAATTTCTAAAGTTTAGCAGAGGAATAAAAAGGAAAAATATCAGGGGAAAGCACAAACGGGGGGGGTGGGGGCAGAGAACACGATGAAAAGGGGACACAAGGCCACCGGCATCAACTGTTGGGGGGAGGGGGTGCCCAAAACTTCCAACACAGCAAGAATGGAAACAAAACTATCCCTGTAAATGATTTTTACAAATAGTGAAAAGGTAAAAGTAATAATTTTTTTAAAAGGTTAAAACTGCAAAAAAGTGAGAAAAATAAAAGGGAAAAAGTGATCATGATAATAGTTCATTTCCATATCCTATTACCTGACAAAGTCCCAAGTTTCTCTCAAAATATCTTTAAACTTTATAATGCCTCCAAAAAACCATTTTAAAACTTTCAATAGCATAACTGGCAATGAAACAGCTAACCTACACAATGTATATCTGCAAACAGATGAAATCTATGAGGATTACCTCAAAATTAAAATTGAGGGGAAGTAGTAACAGACTAAAGAAAAACAAAAACAGAACACCACTAACTTTCCAATGCAATATCTGTAAACTATGAAGTGACAAGATTCATGGTCATTAAAACGAGAGTATTTTACTTACAGAACACATTAATAGTTAACAAGTTTTAAGTCTAATATGAAGAAGAGAAAAAGTTCTGAAGATGGACTGTGGTGATGTCTGCACAATGAGAATGTACTTAATGCCACTGGCCTATGCCTTAAAATGGTAAATGTCATGCTATATGTGGTTCAACACTAAAAAACATACAGATATTCAATTTTTTAGCATCCCATTACAAAAAAAATTTACAGTATTGTGGTCTAGGATTTTCCTCTCGATTACATCAAATAGGGCTTGCCTTCCACAGTCACCTAATAAGGAATAATTTCTTATCTCGTTTTTGAGATTTATCTTCCATCAGGGGCCCAACAACACACGGAGAAGCAGTCCACATACCATGGTCAGCAGAGGCTGAATCTCTTTCAATTCAAAAAGACTATCCTGCTATGACGGATCCATTCCAGATTCTGCTGCCATCTACCTGAATTCAATAATGGAAATAAGTATATCTATTGGTTAACCACATATGCTTAAGATGTTAAGACTTTAGTCTCTTTCCTGGCAATATATATCATTCAAGAAACTAGTTAATTTCATTATTAGTTCATCTGTCAAACTCAGTAGCTTCCTAATAGTCTTGGCACTGATCCACACAGAAGTGGGCTTGAAAACTGCCTAGTGGATCCTATTAAAATAACTAAATCTAAGGAAACAGTTTTCTTAGAATTACTCCAAGGCAAAGACTTTGAAAATAGAACATGCTGGTGAAAACTTACTGTGGAAAAACATATTCTACTGTAATAAATTCACTCAATCACTCATTTAAAGTGCACTGTTAATTAAAACTATAGTAAATGTACAATAACCATTCCATTCATTCAGATGTTAGCATGAGGAAAAATAAGTGAATACTTAAGGACACTCCAGTTATGATAATTAATGATATCTAAATCATTTTCTTTTCATCAAATTTATAAGAGAAAAAGTCCCCAGGGTTTTAGATCAGAATTAATTCAACACCCAAGTAAACCAAAAAGGACCACTCAGTCTTATGCAAACGGCCTCTGAACTGAAAAAGACAATATTGTCTAATAGTTCTACATCCATGATATATAAATATATTCTTTGTAGATGAATAGTTTTGCCTGGTTCTTCTCCCCCACACCACAGGGAACTAGAATTTAGGATTCCTCAGCCTCAGGCACGCATACACAGCAAGTGTGCAGCACCACTTTACATATCCACAGAGAATCCTGTTCAAGAAAGGATACCTCTGAAAAGGCAGGCAACTAAAAATTACCCAATTCCATAAAAGCTAAGAGGTAGATATGGCCCCTAAATACAAACAGAACTATAAAATGTTATAAACATTTAATAACATTCGTTTTGAAAATCTAAATATTGCAAACGAACAAAAAAAAAAACTAATGGAACTGAGTTTTATTAATATTCCTATTGCCTCCCTAAATCTGTTGCGAACACCAGAGTTCTACCAAACATGAATATCAATCTCAAAGTTATAAATCGACATACATCCCAAAATGAAAGTGGCATGAGTGAAATATTAGTCCTTTTCCACACACGGATCAAAGTACACAGGTCCACGAGCTAAGCAGTGTCCATCTGGTGTAGAGCAACAAGAAAAGCCTCTAGATTTAGGACACTGGCAAAAAGCTAATAGAGTTCCCTCTGCCAATACATCCAAATTTTACATCCCCAGTTAGCCTTCAAACTGAGTACAAAAATGTCATGGAACCCAAACAAATTTTAATCAAACCCCTCCCCCCTCCTAGGAAAGGGCAGAATTAAATAAATGAAAGGATCATCATCTTAGTTTGCCTGTAATACTGGCATTAATGTTCATCCTAGAAAAATAAGTGTTCCTATTAAATCAGAAGTCATCTTTTTAGATATAACCTGTGCAAAACTGTAAAGAAATAAAGTCCATTAAGAAGAAATAAAACTGGAAACTCAACCCCATTCAATTACACCTGTTTTCTTTAAAAGGTGTGTGTCTATGTGTAGTAAAACTACCAAATAAGTTTATACTTAGTCTTCCACTACATTGTCTTATATTTTTAAAATTTGACCTCAAACCAAACCAGAATTAATTTTTTTGTACCAGAGTGAAGATGTCATCTCTTCAATTCTAGTAAATAAACACGTTATTTAGAGGTTAAGCACATTAGTAAAAGTGTCCACGTGTGATCTGCATTATTTCCACATTCTTAACACACTTCTGATATAATATGACGTTGGAAAAAATGGAGCAAGCATAAAAAGGCTTGCCAAAAATTCATTTCTAAATATAGACAAACAGAAACAAAGAAAAAAAGGTTAAGGTTTCTCATTATAAGAATACATTAATTCCCTAGAATGTTCTCATTGATTATTAATATAAACATAAATTTAATTGATAGCTGTCTTAAAGAATTGTTACGATTAAAAAAAAAAAAAAAGAAAAAATCAAATGTAAGTACTATAAAAGTCAGGATTTCCAATGAAAACAATTTTAAGTCATGCCTAATTTCATCCCAGATGACTTAGAAAACAGAAAACTGCAGACACTTTTGTTACATTTCCTTTTTCTGTTTTTTAAATGATAGGCCTTCTCTGTGAACCCCAGTGACAAAGTCCACCTCTTCTATCCATATACAGTCATCCATCCCTTGGCAAATACACAAGTTTTAGCCACAAAAATTTCTTTACAAGATTAAAAATATCAGGTAGCCTAAGATTCACTGGGAGTAAAGTTATGACATAATGTACCCCATGCACATTTTAATAATCAGGAACCAGTTTGTAGCTTACTGCTTAGCAAGCTAACTAATCATTTTTCTTTTAAGGGTAAATAATGCTTTTTTTATTACATTGTATTACATTCTATAAAACTAAAGTTAAAACACCATTAATAGAATTTAGTACAAATGTGGACATCATAAAATCTTATGAGTAGACCTAAATATTCCTTTGGAGACTGCTATCTGAATATTTATCTCACGAATATCTAGAACAAACTGAATCATAAAATGGCTTTATTCAATTTTTAAAAAGAGCCTTCTTTCACCATATATAAATACGTTTTATTCCCAGTTACAAAAACATTTACCACCCAATAGAAACCATTTCCCAAAATCAAAAATGAAACTAAATGTATTAAAAGCCAAAAATGTTTCATCATTTAGCAATGTTGATTGAATAGTATTTTTGACTTATCGTTAGGCAGTAATATTTCAAACATACGACTGTTTTTAGTATTATTATCACAACTACTAAATAATAGCCTTCCAAAAACAAAAGGAACTAAAAAGAATGTAAAAAAGACACAGTCCACATGTTACATGGTAAACTACCTAAAAGAAATTCGTGAATCTAGGTCATGTCTGTCATTTCACCCTCCAAAAAAAAAAAAAAAAAGGTATCCCCTAGGGTCACACTAAGGACATAATGGATTCACTCTCATTCCAAGAAAACAAAGTACTTAAAATGATCGGTACCATTAAGAACTAACACTCTAACATGGACCTACATCTGCCTCTAACTTCATTCGTTTCTAGTTTATAAAGATGTGAATTTTAAACTGCCCCTTTAAAAGCAAGCTGACAAAGCAAATCTTTTTAAAATTAATGATGTGGCTTTATTTACAGAAGCCTTCTGTATGTTTTCAGTTGTGTGAATAAAAAAGAAAAATTAAAATTGTCAGGTTTTCTATCAAGAATAGAAAAATATATATTACCTATTATCCTGAAAAGTATAATTCCATTAACTAAAGCTTTAAAAGCAGTGGACACCAATGTCCAGCCTAGATTCACATGATTATTTGTTAAATTCAGCCCTTCATTACTCTAACATGATATGATTATTACTAAATTACACCTTACTAAAAATAAATGAACTAAATAAAAATATGTATATAACTACTATTATTCCCTTCTAACAGATTAGAATTTTTAAAACTTTCATAACAATAAAATATCCATGAAAGAAAAATTGTTTGGAAGAAACACACCCAACACAACTTGCTTATAATACAGTTTCCCTAATTCATTGTGTAAACTGTTCAAACACGGCTCATATTACCAAATCTGACAAAATAATCATGGAAAAAAAGATTCTTGGGGTTTTCCTGTATTTTCCAAATCAAAAGCAAATATAAAACGGTCTTTAGTACTTCAGATGAATATCCATTTTTTCCCATTTTACCTAGTTGTTCTCTGCAAAAATTATGTGGTTTTTCTCATTTCATGTTTTTTAAATATGCCAATTCTAACTAAAACTTCCTTATCTTCAAATATTTTAAACAGTCAGAATTGTTAAAACACAAACCACTAGAAATAAAAGCTTAAATCCTGTTTATGAGGCAAAATAAATATCACCAAAAGATATTGCTGAAAATCACAATCTTAAATATGTTAACGTTATATTAACATATGTATGCTTAATTCAAATTTTTTCATAGTTTAATTTGTAAAGGGTGGACTTTTATAAAAGCTTTACAAATCAAAAAATTGACAAAATTGGTGATTTCCTTTTTTCAGTGGTATTATTTCAACCTACAATTAAAATCCATGGCATATGTAACGTGCATATTGTAACAGTGTCATCAAAGATCTGAATTTTGTGTAGTGCCCAATACTGGGCACCAGAATAATGTTTTTCTGTATTTAATCCTCTTATTAATAACCATGATTCATAATGATTTAAGCTTTAAATAATATTGAACCTTACATCTGCTTGTAATAGAGCTCAGTTATTATTTGTGGCAAGAATTTTTGTGACTGTACTGCTCAGCACTTCTATTTACATCAGCAGTGCTAAATGCCCAATGGTGAGAGGGGAGCCAATCAGATGGCAGATTAGATGTCAACTCAGAGGCAGCTGTCTGGAGACTATTACAGCCAGTTTACCTCCACAATTCAAATTCCAAACCTTGCAAAGGAGATCAAGTCAGTCTTTAGGCTCAGCCTACTAGCAAGAAACAGCAAGAGTGCAGGACACTTCCTAATAGCGCTGTAGGACTTGGGTGACAGCAAAATAACGAAAATCCAAATAAATACGATCCCA
The DNA here is from genome assembly GCA_963574355.1 of Loris lydekkerianus. Classification (NCBI taxonomy): domain Eukaryota; kingdom Metazoa; phylum Chordata; class Mammalia; order Primates; family Lorisidae; genus Loris; species Loris lydekkerianus. The sequence continues at coordinate 156,614 of CAUYPK010096576.1, forward strand.
AAAGATTCATTTTCATTGGTCTGCTATTTTGCTGGATTTGCTGAATAAAAATGTATGCCTCATCCATGATCAAAACAAGTTCAATTGATCCGGAATATGTTCCTTTAACACAGCCTCTTTGCTGAAGGTGACTCCTTTCAAGCAGCCCGTAAACCCAATAATGGATTTTCCTGGCTATTCTTACGCACGAATCAATATGTACTTTAGAACATTCTACCTCCACGTCGTTGTAAATTTTAGTATTATTCCTGCTAGTAAACATTCGAACTGGAAGCCCGCAACGAGTATCTCCGAATGGCTCCACATAACTCTGAAAAACCTACTAGGCTGTCACAAAGCTAACCTATTTTCCCAGCCAGCACCTTGGAAGCTAAGAGCGAACGTACGGTGGCCAAGGTGGGAGAAAGTTCCTCATTCTTTCCCCGGTTCAAGCACATTGTTGGCGCTACCAGGGACGATCTGGTCAATATTCGCCCCCGGCCCTTCTGGCCCGGAGAGCCTATTTTGTTACAAAAGCACCCGAGCCGTCCCCACCGCCCCGAACGGCTTCTTCGCGGGTGGCGCCCTGGAATCTCGCCTCGCGTTCTGGGGCCTGCGGGATGGGGTGGGGGCGAGGGCGCGGGACGACGGGGAGCCCAGGCCGCCGGCCCGGCCCGGCGAAGCCCTCCTCGGCCTGGACAGCGCGGCCGGCGCCGGGTGCGCCCCGACCTCGGCGCGAGGCGGACGCCAAGCAAAATGGCTTTGAGCGCCGCGCCCCCGCCGCCCCCGCGAGAAGAAGGGGAAAAGTACACGGCAAAGAAAGAAACTCAAGCTCGCGGCGCGGCGAGGCCGCCGGGCGGAAGCAGGCCCGGCCGGCGCGGAGGTTACCTGGGATCTGCCCATGGTCGGTCCGGGGGTGCCGGGGCTCATCGCCGGGTGACTCCTTTGTTGCGCGGCCGCCCAGGCCGGACTGGCAGCCGCGTACTGGGCGCCCATGTCCTTGCCCAAGCCCATGCCCGCGGCCGCCTGCTGGCCGCCCGCCGCCGCCCCCGCTGCCGCCGCCGCCTGGGACTGGGGCTGCGACGGCGGCGGCGGCGGCGCGCTGGGGCTGCTGTAGTCGGGGTAGCTGCCGCCGTAGCTCCGCATCATGGGGCTGGGTGAGGTGAGCAGCTGGTTGAGGGTCGGGGTGGCCCCCGACGGGTGCTGGTTCTGCCCGGCGAAGCGCTGGAAGCCCCCCGCCGCCGCGCCAGCGGCTGCCTTGCTGAGGCTCGCAGCCCCGCCGCCCCCGGGGCCCATCATCATGCCGCCGCCCTGCTGCCGGGGTGAGCTCAGCACCCCGTACCCCGAGGACGAGCCCCCATAGCCGCCGCCGCCGCCTCCAGCTGCTGCTGCCGCCGCCGCGGCCGCCGCCGCCACAGCTCCCGCTCCCGCTCCCCCTGCTCCCGCTGCTCCTCCTCCTCCTCCTCCTCCTCCTCCGTTGCCTCCTCCTCCTCCGCCGCCACCGCCGCCGCCGCCCGCGCCGGGCCGGCTGTAGCCCGGATAATGGTTGTACTGGCTGTTGGGGTACCCTTCGTGGGAGTTCTGCAGGGGGTCCATGCTGCTAGGGGCCCCGGCGGCGGCGGAGGCGGAGTGCATCAGCCCCATCCCGGGGCTTTGTTGTCCGCCATGTTGATCAAAGCCAGGCCCAGCGCGACCGCCGGGGCCGCCGCTAGCAGGGGCAGCGCTGCCGTAGTAACTGTTAAACTCCGAGACGGCTGCCGGGCCGCCCCCGCCGCCGCCCCCGGGCACGGCGACCGGCGGCGGCTGCGTGCCCAAGGCGCCCAGGCCCGGGTGCTCGTAGCGGCTGCCCGCCGGCTCCCCCATCTTGGGCGGCGCGTCGTCCTCTTCGCCCGGCTTGCTCAGCAGCGGCGGGCCCGGGGGGTCGGCCTGGCCGCCCGCGGCACTGTCCTTGGCGCCTCCATGTTGCGGCTGCTCCATGTCGGGGCCAGGCTGAGGCGCGCCGCCGCCCGCGCCGCCCAGGCTGTTGTTGTTGGAAATGGGATGTTGCTGCTGCTGCTGCTGCTGTTGCTGCTGCTGCTGCTGGAACTGGTTTAGCTGCTGCTGTAGTGCGTGGTGGTGGTGGAGGTGGTGGGCATGGTGGTGGTGGTGGTGGGCATGGTGGTGGTGGTGGTGCTGCTGGTGGGGCGGTGCGGCGGGGGTTTCGCCAACGGTTTTCAGTTTGTGGTTGGGGAGCAGCCCCGTCTCCATGGCCGAGCCCGGGCCCGACGAGGAGGAAGAGGAGGACGCCGCCGCCGCCGCCGCGGAGGAGGAGGACAGCGCGGCGGCGCTTCCACCCTCCTTGAGAGCCGCCTCGGAGCCGCCGCTCTTGGCGCTGTTAGTGCTGGCGGCAGCGGCTGCGGCGCTCGCGTTATGGGCCATGTTCAGTTCGTGACGGGGGTGCAGGGGGTGGTGGTGCACACTATTCAGGCCGCCGTCGCCACCGCCCCCCAGCATGGGTCCCGGTGCCGCCGCCGCGCCGCGCGCCCCCGCCTCCAGGTCCCGGGCCCCGGGCGCCGGCCGCGGCCCGGGGGGCGCCCGCCGCTCGCCGCTGCCTGCCCGCGCCCGCGCGGCCGCCGCCGCCGCCGCCGCCGCTGCTGCTCGCGCGGCCATGATCGCCGCGGCGTGGCGAGGCCGGGCGGGGGGCGGGGGGAGACAATAACCCCCACTTTTTAGTCCGCGGCCCCTCCTGTGCGCATCCACGCGGCCCGCCGGGAAGCCGCCGACCCCCTCCCCCTCCGCAGGCCCCGCCGGAGCGCCGGGCCGGGGGCACGCCTTACGGTCTGGGCCTGTTCCCGCTGTGTGCTTTCATGGTGAAAGTTTTTAGCTCAGGTTTAAATGAAACTTTTCTCTTTTCCTCTCTAACCCGGATATGGGTAAATACACGACTGGCTGAGCCTATCGGGCCCAGCATGGCATGAGAGGGAGCCGAGCGAGCTGCAGCAACTATTATCCACTTCTCTCTGATTACTCCTGTGCACTCGCAAAACGCGGACTGGACTCGTCCCCGGGCCGCCGCCGCCCGCCCGCCCCGGCACATCCTCGCGGGGCCCGCCGGGCCGGGGCCGGGGCCGGGGCCCGGGCTCGGGGCAGGCTCGGCGGCCGCTCGAAGCGCGGCGGCGTGGGGCGGCCGGAGGCTGCACTTTCCCCTCGTGCCTCTTGTCTCCTTGCCAACCGGGCGTTCGGGTGTTTGTTTTCACGTCTAAAAGGAACGATACAAAGGTGGAAAACGAGTCTGACGAGCAGACAAAAGAGGGAGAAAGGCCGGGGAACAAAGTTGTCTGTTGGCCTCCGAGGTTATGCGGAGCCGAAGGAGAAGGAAAATATTTAGGCAGTCTGAGCGAAAGCACTGGATCTCCCAGGAGTTACGTAATTTTTCAGAACGTTAGTCTCTCTGCCTTGATTTTGGGCCATCAGCATTAATTCCCACAACTTCTTCCAAAGCTTTTTAAGTGACGGTTAGCTTCGTTCAAAGAGCCCCGGTGCTCTGTACACAACAGGTACTCAATAAATGTTTACGATTACCTGCACATGCCCAAAGATAACGTTTACGTAACTTTTCTTAAGACACTTTAAATACGGATGTAGGCTTATCAATGAAAACTCAAGTATTCCCAAAGGAGCATTTTCCTTACAAAGCACTTGGATGTCCTCTCTCAAATATGTGGAGTGTGGTTTGTTATGCTCCAAACAACTCTCACATGAAAATTTAACTTGGTGCCATACTTTATTTCATGTCTTGATAAATCTATATGAAACCTTTTATCATATTTCAGAGGTTAATATCCACAGTTAAACCTATTGGTATGAGTTCATTTCTAAGCAATGTGAAACAAAACTAAAATAGACCTTATAGTTAATAAATAAAAGATCAATAATATAAAACAATCAACCCTAATCCTAAAGCAGGAATGTTATGTACTTTGTTTTCTAAAAAAAATGTTATGTATTGCTTTCTCACTTTGTAATGTTTTAAATGTTTTTTATTATTAGTTTATCACCAAGATACATTTTGAGTATCTTTAATAGCAAGGCTTCTTTACCTTAAGAAATGGCTCACTGATACTAATGTGGACTCAAGTGTTCAAAGAGAGAAAGCATTTGAAACTAGGGTTTTCCAGAGGTCATACTGGCAGAAATAATATATATTATTTTGGTAGAAAGTGCTTTTCCAAAATCATTTCCTTCTTTAGTTTTTATAAAAAGAGTTTCATAAAAACTATTTAGTTCATTTCAACTACAGCGGTTGTTTGCTTGACCAAGTGTAAATATATGAATAAATAGAAAAGGGTAGACTGCAAGGCTGGTGACTAATTGGGGGTGGCGGAAGTCAGGTGCACACCCAAGGGTCATTATAGAATGTGGAAATAACAAATTGCAGTTCTATGCAAACAACTGGAAAACCAGAGGTATATAATAGTGTGTAAGAGAGAATAACAGAACCATAAGATGAATTCGTGCCAAATCATTTATCAGTTTTTGCCAAGAGAATACTACATCTTTGTTAGTGTGCCTTTTGACCTTTTTTTCTGGATTTTCTCCCTTTATATATTCAAGTACGTACTAATTATACACATTACACCACGTAAGTTGAATTTTTTAAGTTTTTCATATGCAAATATAAATATATGTCTGTTTTGTATATGTGTATATACATATATTCTAAAATCAATTACATATTTATGCTTTTAGACATTTATAGTCAAACTAATTGTATACACACAATAATAAAAGAACATTTTTTTCAAATTGATAAAATATATCAAAGTCAATTCCTGGAAGTATAGCCATATGTTACAGCTTATTTTCACAACTAGTCCTAAAAGGGAAAGTGAGTCACCAAGTTCAGCTATGGCCCTTTTCTTAAAAATATTTTTTTCACATCAGAAAATTAGGAAACTTAAAAAAAAAATCCAGGCATATAAGTCAAAATATTTTTTAATTCTATTTGCTTCAGCAAGTCAACTAGAAGATTGGAACCAAGAGGCTATAAAACATAGGCCCCTAGCACAATGAAATCAGTCTTCTATAACAGGCAACACATGCCAGTTTTTCCTCCCCAATGGCAGATGCCACACCCTAAAGCAGACAGAAGGCACTGCAGCCTGTAAGAAAAGCACAACACAAAGCCAGCAGGACTTGGTTTTGTCTTTTAAACCACACAGAGTGCTAAAATACCTTTTTTAAGCATCTTTGCTGAGAATAAGTAATAACGCTCTTATTTTTTCAACCTACCCTTTTCAAACACACCTTCTCAGAAAAACAAAGTAAAAGCCTCCTATAGTTTCATTTACAAATCCAGGACTTAATAAACAAAACAGCAATTGTCAGGGGTCTGATATAAAGTGATAAAACAGGTTCACCTTCCACAGAAGCACAATTTCAACTGTAGATGAGAATTTCTATTGTGTTCCATGCCTGGATTCTCCTACATGAAAATTCTTATTGTTTCTTTTTGATGACACAAGGTACTAGGAATCCCTGTGTTCACTTTTCCTGATGAATTCCTTAATATTACATCTCTAGCTTAAATTTCAAACCACAATGAAAACTTTAATAAGTTACTGTAACCAGGAAGAAGCTGTGGAGGTGAAGGCCTGAAGGCTCCGGGCAGCCACCCAGTGCCTGAGCTGACCTCCCACCCACAGGGCACTCCCCACGCCTTCGTGTTTAGCCAGAGGATTACCCATTATTTTGTTAAACATTCCTTTTTGGTTACAAAAGAGGGTTTTTTTAACTATATGGAAATATTAATATTCAAATACTGTGCCTTTTGAATAAGTTCTAGGGCACTGAATAAAAGGCTCTTCAACGTGCCCACTTAAAGAGGATTGGGCCAGATGGTTGTTTAAGAATTCCTCAGTTCTGTTCTTTTTGCCTCGTCGTAACCCATCATTCTGTTTGCTTTCAGATTAGTCCCCTTTTACTGTTCTATTTATTCCATGACTGAAACTATCACGATTCACTGCCCTTCATATTTCTCAGTATTCTTTATGTAATTTGGAAGCAATTTAGAATAAAGCCCTGTCAAGGTTTTACAAATAAGAACTATTAAAGAATAAAGCTTTGGATACTTGCTTTCCTTTTAGATTTATGAGAAATGCGATGAATGGAGCTAATGGGATTTCCCTACTGATCTTGGTCAGGGACTTAAAAAAGCACTAAACAATTGTCCTTTTCACTTCTCCAATTTAGACGTTAGCGGTGAATAACTCTGAGTCAATGCAAGATATGGGATATAGCATTTGATTTGAAGCAACTGTGGAAATTAACAGTGGCCCCTAAGTTCAGAATGCAAAACAATTAGGTAGGATTTGAAAACATTCTAGGCAAAAAAAGATTGAAATAAATTTAGGAACTATGACAAACAGTAGCACTGTTGTGCTTATAAAGAAAAATATTCTGGGGATAATAAACCTGAATGGGCATAAATGACATTGAATCATCCAACAAATTTACCTAGAATCTACTTGGTACCGTACCCTGAAAATAAAAAGATAACTATTATCTTGGTCCTCTCCTTAATAGGGGAGATAAACAATTACACTTCAACATACTAAGTCTGCCCTTCAACCCACATCATAGAGGATTTGGCCAGTAAGGAAGCAAGTTCAGACAGTCCCCGTGGCACCGCATTTCCTGCAGCTGAGCCTTGCTGGCTGCCTTTGGCAGACACCTGACCTTAATCCTCAATCTGACACAGCTCTGACTTGGCACTCAGAAGCCACCGCTGTTGCGGCTCCTGGACTTCAGAACCTTAAGTCAAGTATAACATTAGGCTACTACCATTTCTATCTAAAATCCCTAGAGACATAATATTAAGAGTGAAATAAGTGAAGAAACCCCCTATTACAATTTAAAACATTGTACTTTTATCTGGAACTGTCCGGACTCTGAATGATGTGTAATAATAAATATATTTTATTACAACCTAGCATATAAATTTTCCATAACTTTTAGACAAATGCATGTCTGGTAGCATTTCTTCCCTTTTATTTCCAGTATTGTCCTCAATCATGCTGAAAATCGCTGAGCACCTCCCAGCGAAGAAGAAAACACCTCTGTGGGCAATGAGGCATCTACCTGGCCGAGGCCAAGAGGCTGACTACAATTATCCCCTCACTCCACAAAGCTTGAGAAAATGTGCCTCTCCCCTCAATATTCTGCACAGTGTCACACAGTCATCCGCCTGCCTGCCTCCTGTCACTGACCGCTTGCCACTTAGCCAAAGGCTCTTTACAGGTACCGTATATACTTGAGTATAAGCCGAGTTTTTTGTGCCGAAAAACCCGAACTCGGCTTATACTCCAGTCATACAGGTTATTTGATTCGGTGCGCACGCACCTAATCAAATGCACTTAGTCTCCAGTCGTCTTCTGCCATCTGCTTGAGGGGGTGGTTTTCTGCATTTTATTTAAAGTTTTAAAGTTGTTGCTAGTTTACAGTTTTTCTTTAGCAATAAATATTGAAAAGCATTTAACCTACTGATTCCTCAATTATTGTAATTGTTTTGGGTATATATTTTTATTTTTGAAATTTACCAGTGG
>CAUYPK010096578.1:0-17214 GCA_963574355.1 Loris lydekkerianus
CAGGTGGTAGGAAAAACAACATTTGACCTTTGAACTAATGTGCAGGTTACGGGCACCAATTCCTTTACCCCATCCCAGAGCCTGCAACTGAAAATCTGCATGTTCCAGAATGTTTATTGCAGCCCTATTCATAATTGCTAAGTCATGGAAAAAGCCCAAGTGCCCATGGATCCACGAATGGATTAATAAATTGTGGTATATGTACACCATGGAATATTATGCAGCCGTAAAGAAAGATGGAGACTTTACCTCTTTCATGTTTACATGGATGGAGCTAGAACATATTCTTCTTAGTAAGGTATCTCAAGAATGGAAGAAAATGTATCCAATGTACTCAGCCCTACTATGAAACTAATTTATGGCTTTCACATGAAAGCTATAACCCACTTATAACCTAAGAACAGGGGGGAAGGGAAAAAGGGAGGTGAGGGAGGGGGGAGGTGGGTAGAGGGAGGGGGATTGGTGAGATCACACCTGCAGTACATCTTGCAAGGGTATATGTGAAACTTAGTAAATGTGTATGTGAATGTCTTAGCACAATAATGGAGAGGGTGCCTGGAAGGCTATGTTAACCAGTGTGATGAAAATGTGTCGAACGGTCTATAAAACCAGTGTATGGTGCCCCATGATCACATTAACGTACACAGCTATGATTTAATTTAAAAAAAAAAAGAATAGCCTGGCATTGTGACAGGTGCCTGTAGTTCCAGCTATTTGGGAGGCTGAGACCAGAGAAATGCTTGAGCCCACAAGTTTGAAGTTGCTGTGAGCTATGATGCCATAGCACTCTACTGAAAGTGACAAAGTGAGACTCTGTCTAAAAAAAAAAAACAAAAAACTGAGGTTAATTTTTTTATATAAATTAAGAACATAATTCTAAATAACCCAAAGAAAAAGTTATAACAAAATTAGAAAATATTTTGAACTGAATGATAACAAAATTATGGCATTAGCCTTTCAACTGAATAAATGCATCTAATAGTATTAAGAGGGAAATTATAGCTTTAAAAGCACATTAGAAAAGAAAATACAATGAAAAGACATGATATAATTATTGCAAAAGGTTTGAGAAAGAATAATAAGTTAAATCCAAGAAAATTAGTAAGGAGACAAAAATAATTTTTACAAAGCAGAAATTAATAAAATTGAAAACAAATACAAGATAGAATCAACAAGAAGTAATTCATTAACAAGACCCCTAAAATCAATAAACTTTTGACAAGAGCAATTAAGAAAAAAAGTGATACATATTACCACTATCAGGAATAAAAAATGGGACATTGTGAACACTTTTTTAGACATTAAAAAAGATAACAAAGAACTTCTGGTTTCAGCTCCAACAGGTAAAATGCCTGGAAATCATCATTTCCATTCTCACTGTAAGAAAAACACTCAACACACTGAAATAATGATATAGATAATAATAATGATAAAGATCTGAGCAACACTATTAATAAACTTAGATCCATTAGAGAATTTAGTTTGCAGAGGAAATCACAGCTGAGATGAGCTTATCTTAAACAGAAGGTGCTGGAGCTGTGAACTGCAGGAACACTGACATGTTGCTGTTGAGGAATTGCTGCCGTCTACATGTGGACTAATTCGAGAGTGGGGAAACTTCGGGAGGGAGGACAGTTTCAGGGCAAGTCCCTCACTTTTGTGGGTTTTACCTCCAGGAACCTACCAGGTTCTCATGGTGAAGAACTAGGAAAAATCTATGTCAAGCAGAGGGAAGAGAAAAGTAACCATTTTGAAATATGTTAGTTACTACATAGGTAACGATTTGTTCAGGTAGTAAAAGTAACAATGTATTTGGATGTTTCTGGCATATAGATAAGTAAAATGAATGTCAGCAATGTTATAAAAGAAAGAAGGGAGGTGCTAAAATTCCTCGGTGGCAAAGTACTAGCTGTACCTGCGAGACAAGACAGTGGTGTTAGAGCGAGGATTTTGAATAGTTGCAAATTTATGTCGCAAATTTTAGTACAGTCACAAACATTTAAAAAAAATTATTGATAGGGCGAAAAAGAGACAATAGAATCGTTTAAAATGTTCAATTAAAACCAGAAAGAGGAGGGGAAACAACAAAAAAGCTAAAGCAACAAATAGAAAACAATTATAATATGGTCAATATTAAACCAACTATATCAGTAATAACTTTAAAGGTGACTAGTTTAAAAGGCAGAGACTGTCGGGATAGATTAATAAGAAACTATTTTCAATCCAACTCTGTGTTACCTATAAGAATCCTACCTTAAATTCAAAGACACGAATAAGTTAAAAATAACATCTCAAAATCTGAGCTAGCTATGATAATTTCAGACAAAGAGGACTTCAGGATAAGAAAAATTGTCAAGGGCAAAAAGGAATATTATATAAGGATATAGCGGTCAGTTCTCCAAGAAAACAGCAATTCTCAATGTGTATGCACCTAACAAGATATCCTCAAAATACGTGAGATAAAAACTGGTAATGCTTCAAAGAGAAACAGACAAATCCACCGTCATGATTATAGGCCTCGACACCACTATTTTAGTAACTGACACACCTACTAAGCAGAAAATCAGTTGAGCTAAATATTGTTGAGCTAAACCACACTGTCATATGAACCTAATTGACAGCTATAGGACACATCATCTAACAACAGCAGAATACATGTATTTACTCTTTCTAAGCTTACATGGAACAGTCACCAAGACAGACCACATTCTGGTACATAAAACACATTTTAACAAATTTAAAATAACAGAAATTATACAAAGTATTAGCTCAGACCATAATAGAATTAAACTAGATAGCTGGTGGAGGAGGAGACTAAATATTTATAACAAGTTTCAAGAAAATTCTTTCAAAAAAAAGAAAAGTGTTCAAATATTTTGGACTGAATTAAAATGAAAAAAAAAAAGATCAAATTCTATGGGATGCAGCTAAAGTTATGTACGAGAGGGTAATTATAGTATTAAGTATATAATATAAATATACTACCTATAAACATATATTAGGAAAGATCTAAAAATAATAAGCTTCCACCTTAGAAGCTAGAGAAAAAAATAAATCCAGTTTAATCATGAGAGAAGCATCAGACGAATTCTAACAGAGGGGCACACTGCGGTGTATCTGACCAGTACTGCTCAAAACTGTCAAGGTCGTCAAAAACAAGGAAAGTCTATGAAACTGTCACAGCCAAGGGGAACCTAAGGAGATGTGATAACTAAATGCAATGTGGTATCCTGGATAGGATCCTGGAACAGAAAAAGAACATCAGGTAAAAACTGGGAATTTTAAATAAACTGTGGATTTTAGTTAATAATAATGTACCAATATCAGTACCATAATCATTAAGAAATATAACATACTGTGCTCGCTTCGGCAGCACATATACTACAATTGGAATGATACAGAGAAGACTAGCAAGCCCCCTGCGCCAGGATGACCCGCAAATTCGTGAAGCATTTCATATTTAAAAAAAAAAAAAGAAATATACTAATGTAGAATGTTAATGAAAAGCAAAACTATCTGGATGGGGCATGTGAGAACTCTGTACAATACCTGTTCCTTATATCTGTAAATAAAAAACTATCATGTGTAAATTCTATTAATAAGAAATATTAAGAGGACTTATTAATAACTTTATTCTAAGATATGTGAAAGTCTAAACACAAATTACCAAACCTAATACAGGAAAAAACATCTGAATATTATTACACTCATTAAAGAACGTAATCTGAATCAGAATTAAGAATTTTCTGGCAAATATATCTCCAATCCCACCTGGTTTTATAGGTAAATTCTCCAAAATATTTAAGAAAGAATTGACACCAATCTTACACAAACTTTGTAATGCCCTTGTTAAATAAGCAATTATTTTCTTCTCTGAATTTCCGATTTAGAAACTATAATTTCAATGTATAACAAGGCCATAAAAAAACAAAATAACAAGCAAATCTCTTCAGAACATAAAATTACAAATCTTTGAAAAATTAGCAAATTAAATTCAGATACATATTGCATGCACATATACAATTTACCATATTAATAGAAAACAGAAGGTTATTTATAATCACTTCAATAAATGCAGCAAAATTATTTAATAGAATTAGTACTAATTCATCATTTTAAAAAACCAATAACTTAGGAATAGAAGAAAATTTCCCTATTAATGTAGAGTATTTACAAAAACTCCAGCAGATACCATAGTTAATTATTACATATTGAAAGCTATCTCCATGACATTTGGATAAGCCAAAGATGCCTGCTATCTATTCAATGCTGTATTTGAGGTCTCACCCATTCAATAAGGCAAGGAAAATAGAAGTTAATAAATAAGAAGAAAAAAATAAAACTGTGATTAGAAGATGACATGATCGCTTGTATACAATCCCCCAGATTTAAGAATTATTAAAAGTAAAAAGTAAAAAAAGTTATGAGGTTCCTGGATATAAAATTAAAATACAAAAAATATATATATTTCTATATTTCATCAATAAAAGGAAATCATAATTTTAAAAGATACCATTTCTTAGCTAAGTATGGTGGCTCACACCTGTAATCCTAGCACTTTGGGAGGCCAAGATGGGTGGATCATTTAAGCTCAATTGTTCCAGACCAGCCTGAGCAAGATCCCATCTCTACTAAAAACAGAAAAACTGTTGGATGTTGTGGCGGGCACCTGTAGTCCCAGGTACTTGGGAGGCTGAAGCAAGAGGATCGCTTGAGCCCAAGAGATCAAGGTTGCTATGAACTATGACGATGCCATAGCACTCTACTCAGGGCGACAGAGTGCGACTCTGTCTCAAGAAACAACCAAACAAGAAAAAGATACTATTTGTTAATTACATGTCTGATGTAATATATTTACATATATTCCTCTGCACTGAAAACTACAAAATGTTACTGAGAAAACTTGAAGAAAATCTAAGTAAATGGTGAATACGCCACGTTTGTTAGTTAGAAGATGCAGTATTATAAAAATATTCCAAAAATAATCTAACATTATATACACACATGTATATACCAATACATAATCTCAATCAAAATCCCAGCTGGGGTGTGTGTGTGTATGAGACACCATCTGTGTGTGTGTGTGTGTCTATGTACATTGAAAAGCTGATTCTAAATTCCGAACAGAAATTTAGAGGGCATAGAAAAATCAAAGCAATTCTGACATAGGCTAATAAATCTAGGATCACTAGATCACATTATAAATCTATAGTGAGTAAGATGGCATTGTATCTATACAAAAATACAAGCAAAACTGTATCCTGAAACACAGCCACTCATATAAGGTCTCCTAATAAAAGACAAAGACGGCCTTGCAGTGTTGTACAAATAAAGACCTTTTTAGTAAATATTGCTGGGTAAATTGGCTATGGGACAGGGAAGAATTGATCTTACTTCTGCTTCACACAATACACAAAGATTGATTTGAATCGACTTTTACTGAATTATTAGGTAACATGATACTAATTAATTGTATTCTTAATGTTAATGCTGAAACAATACAATTTCTAGAGCGCAACTTGCAAGGACATTTTCATAATCTTGTGTGGGCAAAATTTTTTTATGTAGGATCCAAGAGATACTAATCATAAAAGGAAATAATTGAAAATTGTTACACATCAAACGTAAGGATTTTTATATAAGAAGACACCACTAATAGAAGGAAAGCGAAAGAGGATATTTGCAATATGTACATCAAAGTGCTAATATAGAGAATATATAGTGTGCCTTCGGATCAGTAAGAAAAAACAAACCCAATACAAACCAAAAACAGAGAAGCTTAAATACACACTTCTCTATAAAGGAAATGCAAATGGCCAAAAATATTTGAAAGAGTGCTCCAATTTCATACGAACCAGAATAGGTACAATGAAAAAGATAGACTACCAAATGATGTGTAGCAACTAAAACTCTCACGTACTTCTATTAAATAAATATTAATAACTTGCTAATACTACCCTGGAAAAATGTTTACTAGTAGCCAGAAAAGTTGAATATATGCATGGCCCCATCACTGCTACGTATGTAAGCAACATAAATGTTTACATACTTCACAGAAAGGCCTGTTATGAAAATATGCACCGCAGCACCACTTATCATAGCCAAAAACTGAAAAGAATTCAAATGTTCACCAAAAGTGTGATAAGTAATTTGTAGTATATTCTAACATGGAATACAATACAAAAACAGCGAGAAAATACAGCTACTTACAAAAATAAGTCTTGCAAACTTAATACTGAGCAACTAAGAAGCCGTATTTTTTAAAAAGCCATTATATAAAGTTTAAAAAGAGGAAAGTAACCCATGAGACTAAAGTTATACTATTGTTTACCTTTGGAGCAGTGGAGTCTCTTGAACTCTGTGTGTGCTGGTTACCTGAATGTGGGAACTTGTGAGAACCAGTGCAATGTACACTTAAAATTTGTGTACATTTTTCACTGTAACTTCAATAAAAAGTTCGTTTTCAAATGATTTCCAAGGTATTTTGATATCATTAGTACCTTTCAAAGAATGAAGTAATAGTTCTACATTTCAATGCCATTCAGTTACAGCACACTGGAAATGATGTCCTTTGCAATCCTTTACAGTTTTAGTGAACATTTTTAGATGTTAACTTAAAAATTTATGAGAGTATATATTTTTCTTCAAAATCTCTGAATAGATATCTAAAAATAAAATTTTCTGACCACTGCTATAATGCGTGAAATTCAGTAGAGGAGGCAGAGCCTTACCTAGATTCCGTTTCAATAGGAGTTACAGACCTGTAAATATTTCCCCAGGTAGGTCTCCAGTCAGCCAAAGATAGATGGTATTTATAAAGATGATACAAGTAGGTAAGATTTTCTTGTTAATAAAATATTTTAGCTAATTCAGTGGCTGTGTCACACCCGGAGAGCCCTGGTCTGTCAAACATACAACCTGTAAAGTAATGACTTCACTACATGCAGAGGTCTTTGCTACGATCAGCAATGGTTTTTCTTCTTGCATGTTCTCAGTAAAAGTACAGGCGATAGTAATAAGAGGTGAAAGAATCAATCCTTGCTCTGATCAATTCTCGCTTTCTAGAAAATTCTTCCCTGTTAGGTGAGGCAATGTCTTCAGTCTCATCTTGGAGTACAAGGGCCAATCACTTGTTCTGATTCATCTGCTTCTAAAACTTTGTGAGCTTCGCTCCCAGGTAATGAAATTTTGCTGCTTTTTCCCTCATCCTGCACCTGAAATTTTCAAGAAATTCTCTGCCTAAAATACAAGTTCCTGGCCAGTTTTAGATTCTGCTTCTGTGCTGAGATCTTTCATTCGTGCAACCTCAAAATCTCCTCACTTTGCTCTGCCCTCACTGCGTCCCCTGGGCTCATGGCCTCCTCTTTCCCCGGCTCCCTGCTTCATCCAGAGCAGCCGTCTGTGTGGCACCGGTGCCCTGCTTCCAGTCAATTCTTCCCTTCTGTTGTAATGACAGGTCAAGTTTTATTCCACATTTCTCCCTTGTTTTTATTACCCCTTGATGATCAAATTTTGTTGTCAATCTTTGTGAAAAAATAGTCTAGTCTTAGAAATCTTGCTTCTGTTCTGATCATTTCCTATGTAAACTCGTACCATGGGAATCCTGCCCTACAGTTCCACGGAAACTCTCTTGAGAAAATTATCAAGGAATGGGCCATTCTTGTAACCTAATCCAGTCCTCCCTTCTTTGACTTACCTGCGCCATTTTCCTATGCAGACCCGCCTCTCCTCCCCAGGACTACATTTCTTAGATCCTATGGAACTTCGCTGTCCTTGTTCTCTCTCTGGTCAACTCCTTCCATGTCTTCAGTGCTGCTTCTTGTCATCCAGCCCTGTGACAGAGGGACTGTGCTGAGGACATCCCTCTTCGCACTGTACTCCATTGCCGCCACCACCTCACTCATTCCTGAGGTGTTGGCGTCACACATACGAACTCCAAATCCTTAACATATGTTGTCAGTGAGAACATATTTTTCCCTTCCTTTCTTCCTTCCTTCATCCCTTTCTTTCTTCACTCTACAAGATGATGTTTCTACCGTGTTTTGTGTGCTTCTGTGTTTTCATTTTTAAGACAAGGGCCATGCATTCCTGACTTTCCACGTCACATTTTAGAAGAGGTGATGTGGTGATTTCAAAGTTTCCTGTCTCTTACATCTTTGACTGTCACGATGGCAGCTGAAGGGGCCCATTTTTCCGGGTTATGCTAGCTCTTTACCAACGACTGGGTCTCTGGGTGGAGCGGCAGCACATGCGAAACCAGTGAGAAAGCAACAGTGCTTCCCTAGCAGCGTGTGAATCAGCAGCCACAAGTTTACATTTTGGAAATAGTTTTGGCAGTTAGGGAAATTATCCTGTGCTAATGGAGACTGTTATCTCTAAGTGGAAAGTGGAAGTCATCTGAGGGTGAGGTGGAGCAGAATGAAATCAGCGAAGGGGTAGCAATTAGGCCAACTCAACAGCGGCATGGTAAAGGTTAGGAACAGATATTCTGCTGAAACCGAATGTGATTCAGAGCCAGAAAATTCCTGGGAAACCACATTAGCCAAACCTCTCATTTCACAGATAAGGGGCCCACGGAGGTTGTTATTTAGTCAGAGTGACACAAGTAAGTCAACAGCTGAACCACAACAGGACTCCACGGCTCCAGTTCCAAGCCCAGGGCTTTGGGCCTCCCCAGGCTGCCTCAGGAAGCTTCCAGTTAGCTGGCTGCTCCGATTGGCATGCTAGTATTCCTGCCTGGCTTCTTTTTGATTTAGGAATTTTGAAAAGCACTATCCACCAAAGACTTGGTGCACACACACAGAAAATCAAGGAGGGTGACACCTTTTCAGGAGCCAAGTCATCCACAGTTATGGAGACTTGCTCTACACCCAGGGGCCTAACGCCCTCCTCCATGAGGCGGTGTGTGACTCAGACGTCCTCTCAGCCTGACGGGGCTGTGACCTTCCTCCATCTCTGCACATTACCTCACTCCCAGGACCACAATCCAGACGCCAGCCAATACCAGGAACTGTTCTGTCATAGTCTGCTATGACGAAACGCCATGAACAATGGAAATTTATTTCTTACAGTTCCAAAGGCTGGAAAGTCCGAGATTAAGGCACCAGCAGTTTGGACATCTGGCAAGGACCTGTGTTTTAATTCATACGTGGTACCTTCTAGCCATGTCCTCACATGGTGGAAGGGGGTGCGATAACTGTCTGGGGCCTTTCTCAGGAGGACACTGATCCCATCATGAGGGTGGGGCCCTCCTGACCCAGTTATCTCCGGAACACCCCCATCATCCACTATCATCACCTCAGTGATTAGGTTTGAGCATGTGAATTTTGAGGGGACACAAACATTAAGATCATAGCATGTTCTCTCAGTAAAATTTCATTCTCCAATTTTTACCATGAATTCTGCCGTGACTCATGATCTATGTCTATTCTATGAAATTCCCAGCCCGCTCATGCCTCCCTACCCCCCAAAGTCCCTTGACTTCAGCTTCCTCACTCAGCTTTGGACCACATCGTCAAATACTTTCAGTACATCCTATCCGTACAGTACCCCTGGGTCCAACACCCCCACACTCCAGGGTTGGGTCCGGCAAATCCTTACTTCATCCGATTCACATTCATTTTTGTTTCTGCTCCGGACATGCTGAGTTCAGTTGAAGAAGATAACCGAACCCTAACAATCAGCCACAAACAGCCATCACTTCCACCTCACATGGGCCTTCATCACAACTTACAAGTCTTTTGATTCTTAGCTTCTTTCTTATTTCCCATAGATCAGTGAGGTCAGAATTCTCAAATTTCCTTCTCTCCCTGATTCACATGACTTTCAGAAGGACCACATCTCCTAGGACCCCAAGCAGACAAGAACTCATTAATGTAACCCCCTTAACTCCCTCCTTTCTTCCCAATAAACACTTTGTCACCTGCACTTACCTTCTCCGACCCCCTCTGTAGCCTTCAGAGCTATTTAGACACAAATGCCTGTGCCTTCCCCTTCTTACTCACACCCTGTTTTCCTCCTTATTATAGACATTAAAAGTAATCATTTCCAAGGAATAACTTTTTTTTTTTTTTTTTGCAGTTTCTGGCCGGGGCTGGGTTTGAACCCACCACCTCTGGCATACGGGGCTAGCACCCTACTCCTTTGAGCCACAGGTGCCCCCTTCCAAGAAATAACTTAACTGGGAAGAGAAAAACCTCCCTCTTTCCTCTTTGCACTTACTAATGGAATGTCTTGACCTAATTCTCCCTAAGTTTCATAGACACACACAGAGACACACAAACACATATGTATTTAAGAAGGCCATATAAGCCAGTAAATTAATGTCTTTATTTAGTAGTGGATCATCTTAATGGACTTCAGGAAAAAAAATAAATGTTTATGCCTGTTTGGTTTGTTCATTGTGCTTCTGTACACTCCCCTAGAAGGCAGTTGATGCCAGTGGAACCAGTAACAAAGTGACGATTCTCAGCAGTTAACAGCGCACAGTTAACCTACTGACATTGTATGAAGTGGGAGTTTTCCAAAATTTCTAAATCAGCAAGTCAGCTTTGGGGCCACTTAATAAGGCACTTCCAAGTGGGAAGTGCCTATGGGCCTCTGGTAGATTTCCCAGAATTTATTTTAACTAAGCAGCAACTGTACACATGATATTTCCCCCATAAACACCATTTCCTCTGAGAGAAATTAGCCATCTGCAGATGAGAAAAACTGACACTTTGATGGCCCAGAATCCTGGTAGAAAACACACTCTATGTTGCATATAGGAAGGCTGAGAATAGTACAAAAATACAACATTCCCCAAATAAATCTCA
Organism: Loris lydekkerianus; assembly: GCA_963574355.1. Taxonomy (NCBI): domain Eukaryota; kingdom Metazoa; phylum Chordata; class Mammalia; order Primates; family Lorisidae; genus Loris; species Loris lydekkerianus. The sequence goes on from CAUYPK010096578.1 coordinate 10,815, forward strand.
GTATTCGTCCCTCCCTATCAAGGGAACCTAAGTGTTCATTTGAGCGCCACTTGCCGAACATGCTGGCTACATCTAGGTTGTCATTAAGCAGAAAGACAGATTATGCGGAGATCCAATGTATAACACCTTGTACTTTGGCTAAATCTCAGCATGTCAGCCAGGTATTTTCATACCCCAGGCTGATGGCTACTGAGATGTTCTACCTTCCATAGGTGTAGAAAGGACACTCAGACTTCCTGAACCTTCTCTAGGCGGTGATCCTGACTCTGGAGGCCTGAATCCCCGTGGAGGGACGGACTGGAGAAAGTAAGGGTACTTGTAACTATGTTTTATCCTGACTTGCTCATAACCTACTTATTATATTTGGCACATGACATGGTATCTGCAGCTGCAATTCTTTCCTGAATGTGTTTGGAGCTAATGCACGATGGCTCGTGAGCCAGGCTGGGCTGGCCCCGATGAATGGTGCCTTTTTTGCAAAGTTATTTTGCCCTGTGTCAGAAATAACTTTGCATAACTTCTTCTTCTTTATGGAGTCTAAATAAGGTGGAATGCCATCCGATAGTTTCTGAAGTAATGCACACGTGCTCTTAATATGGTGAGCAACAGCACAGGATTCAGGAAACCTAAACATTCAATCTTGTGTCACCTCTCCCTCCTCCACACCAGAAAAACAAAGAGGAAGGGAAAAATTATCTAATGTGGGAGCTAACAGCACACACTAACCATTTCAGGTAGTGTTTAGGGGTGTGTGTTTGTATGTGTTTAATCCTTTTAAAATAACCGTTAAGATAAAAACCATTGGGAAAGTTTAACCAAGATTAAGAGGGTTTATGAATATTTAGTAACTTGGGCATTTTGAAGATTCTAAGAAAGTATAAGAACCCTTCCCTTTGTACTTATTATCTGTGTTTCCACTGATGTGTCTGTCGCCCTGAATGCCTCTGTATACCAGATCCTAAAACAATAAATGGAGCAAATTAAATGTGGCTCCAGTGGTTTTGGACCTGGACCAATAAGTTATCTTTATTAATACAGTCAGGGGAAAGGGCTCATTTTTATTACATTGTTTCCTTAATGGTAAGGGTAGTAATGGCACTGAACAAAAAAACATAGCAAAGAAAGCTCAGGCTTTTGGCAGCCCGGTTAATTTTCCCACACGTTTGGTGGGGTCAGGAGCACCGTCCAACTCACCCACTCCTGCATTAAAAAAGCAGCCCCCTCCCCCTGCCCCCTCTTTGCAGGCTTCCTCACTTTGCTACACTGACATTTTCTTGGCTTTAGTGGAAATTTTGACACATAAATCCCACTTGTCAAATGATATTGTAAAACAAGCATCCAAGTGTCAGCACACAGCCCGACAGTCTGGGGACGGGAGAATAGAAGGAGGAGCACCTCCACGGCAGCTTTCATCTGCCTCCAGCCACCTGCAAGTGATTTGAAACCAGTTTCCAACACAGCTAGGTTATTTGGCCTGGTAACATATGCACTTCGAAGAGAAAGGGCCAGAGTCATCAAAACCTGTTAACTCTGTTATGAGTAGATAAAACTGTGTATTTTTAAAACCTTCCTCAGACCAATCCATTAGCATTCAGTCATATGGTTTGAAATCTCTTTTAGGTTACAAACAGCTCTGGCCCATTAAGATGTCACATTTGCCAAACACCCCCAGCTTCTTTGGCCTCACATGGGTGAACCTGCACATAGCTGAGACCCTGATAGGACTTCTGCTGTCCCTCTGGAGTCTGAATTGGGGGTGCTCCCTCTCACTTAGGGATAAAACAGGGATGCAAAGACAACATGTGGAAAGTCTCTTATAAAGAAGTACTTACTTGTTTGGCCAAATCCATAAAAGACCTGTGATTATTCTTTATTCTTAGCAGACTTGTGGTAATTTCTGTGGAGATTCTGATCTGGTTTGCAGAGAATGGTGCAAGTTCATGAGCAGCAATGAAGAGAAGATGAAGGGAGAGAGGACCCAGGGAGAGAAAGATACCAGGAAATTTCAGTCAGGTCAGGCCCTGGCTGGGACAAAGTCAACTTTACCGAATATCAGTTTGCTTATCTGTAAAATGGGCACATTAATAGCTATTGCCAAAAAAAATTAAATGAGGCAGTTTAGCTAAACTTTTTTTTTTTTTTTTTTTTTTTTTTAGCAGTAACAAGCATATGAACAATCGGAGGTGGCTTTACTGTGGGTCTGCTGAAGTTCAGTTTCAGGGTGTCTCGCTTGCGCCCCTCTTACCGGAGCCCCAGCAGTACAGAAATGTGTTCACACAATCGTACAATTTTTAAAAGTAAGACATTTTAAAAAGTAGGAACCAACTTGTTTTTGAGAAGTTATCAATGCAAAGGGAATTTAAGGCCTATCCTTGTACAATAAAACTTGAAATCATCTGAAATCCTACAGTTCTGATGTCAAAGAAACATGTTTCAAATCTGACAAGGAGCCTCAACACTTATTTATTAATACCATTAAAAAGTTGTAAAGCTTAAAGAATTGTACTAAACAACAATAAAAAAATTTTGATCAGCCATGATACAGGAAATACTAAATGATTTTTCTCTTCTCTCAGTAAAATAATGATGTAACAAACATCCTGTCATGTGAAGAGGTGATCAAAGAAGGTGCAGACACAAAAATGTAGAAAAAGGTGTTTTATATGAGTCTTATTAAGGTGATGATTAAAATGTTATATAATTTTAGAGCCTTCCCAATGTGCTGAATATAGGGCTTTCAAATTCTGTGATTTGTTACAATTGGCTATTTCATTATAAAACAATATTCACTTTCATTTCATTGAACTCCTTTTCTCAAGGAGGACGCTCATAATTATACAAGCTTCAGACCCATAAAAACCTGGATTTGCCCTTGGAACCAAGGAACAAAGTGGTTTTTCATAAACAGAGAAATCATAAACTCCTGTGATTTAGGGCAGGCTGGGCACCCCTTGGAAAAACTTGTGCTAGTTTTTGGTTATCCCTATCTCTACTTCCCTGTCCTCTAATCCTGGTTTCTATCATATTTCTAACTTCACTCTGCCCCTCTCGATGTCATTCCAGGAAGGCCCAGAAACCCAACACTGGTCCCCAAATCTTGTTTCCCCTCCTCTCTGTGCCCCGTCAACACTCACCTGTGCACACCCATGCACCCAGACCTTGCTTTAGTTTAAGAGGAAAAAGCTTCCAGATTTTACTATGTAAAATGGTAAATCATCTGAATACACATTAGACCATATAAATTAACAAGACAAAGATATCAGTTAGTGAGCTTCCAAATCTCTGAAGGAGCTTATCGCAAAGGTAAAGGGCTAAGGAGGAAGCTATGCTCTGAGACTCTGAATCCAGGAGCCCTACCCTGCTGCCACTGGTGTGCAGGTCTATTTAAAAGACAAGAGATGGGACTTCCAACAAGATGGCTGACTGAAGCCAGCTTTCCACAGAGGCTCCCGTCCAGAAGAAGAGTTAAAGGACAGAAATTTAGCAAGTAACCTGGTGTATTAGAGCTACACCAAGAGAGAAGGTTGAAGAACACACATCAATCCCGCTGAGGCAAGCTGCAACCCCAAGGATACAAACAAAAAGTACAAAATCCATCACCAAGCGGACAGGAGTCCCCTCCCTCATGAGAACGGGTCGGAGTGCCCAACAAACAAATGAGCAGAGTTCAGAGGTCCTCCCACTCCACTCCACAGGAGAGACCCTCTAAAAACTGAACCTAACTCCCCTACTAGGGTGCCATGGCATTCTCATTCCAGGCATAAAACTGTTTAAAACTGAATATATTCTCTACCTGCAACTCTGAGCTCCCAGCACTCCCCTCCACTCTCACTCTGAGGTCTGGAGGCCTGTTCCCCAGGAGTCCAGATTCTTGGGTGATTTCTCAAGGGGTGTGGACAGGGCCTGGACTACAGTTAGTCAGTGCTGATTCTGTGGCACGGGAGTGAGGAGAGGACGGTGGGCTCAGAGAGAACCACACCGGAGCGACAGTCTCCCAAGGCGCAGAGCAGCAGCCGTCTTTTGGCAACAATAGGGCTCACTCCCAGATATTCTGAAGCCACATCTGCTGTCTCCATGGGCAGCCAGAGGAAGCTAGGCATCTACTCAGGTGGCAACTACCACAGAACAGATGTGGGACAGAAAAGCAGGCCTCGTGAGTAAAGGGTTTGCCTAGGCAGTACTGGCCTGGGTGGAGCACGGGGACTAGAAACACTAACGCAGAGCCGGGAAGTTCCCAGAGTGAGGCTGACCCAGAGGACCACTTTACTGAGCCTAAGACCCACCCAGCCCTCAGGGGATTGTCAACCTATAGACAAAAAATGACAGGAGGCTAGAACTGACAGATAACCAAATACAAACCTGCAGGAGCAAAGACAGGGCCTGAGGCGCAGGCTCTAGGAACTCAAAACAGCCTCTCTTCTGCAGGGGAATTTAGCAGGGACAGAAACAAATTCCCGCAAAGTTGTTCTGTTCTGTTCTGTCAGTAACATCAATCAGGGGCAGGGCTGGAACTGAGTGAACACCGCCCAACCTCCATCAAGCACCTGAGGTTGTTAGCCCTCACCTCTCCCTGCCGGATAGAGGCAGAGCACAGCGGCCTGGCTGAGAGAAACAGATTTCCTTATGATTCAGGCAGGTACAAACCCCTGGAGTATCTGTTCACTACAGGCAACTAGGTCACAGCGCTGTGGGGCTATTAGTGACTGGGTGTGACAGAGGTACAAGGTGGGGAGGAGGCATCAACCTTCCCAGACTGATCTATTTGCTGGGTGGCTACTCCTGACTCCACGGAGCACCGGAGCAAGCCGTATCTGAGTATTCACCAGACCCCTGTAATTCAGTTGCCAGAGACCTTTTAAACTCTCCCACCTGAGACAGGTGCTGAATGAGACAATTGATTTGGACCTTTTGAACTGAGCCAATCGCCCGAGGACTATTCAGGTGGTGCCCTGGGTGTGTGGTTGTAGGAAGGTTTGATTTTCCTTTTCCAATTGTTGCCTCTGGGGGCAGGTGACTTAATTGCTGGTATTTCTCCATAGCTGAGACTTCAACGCAGAGTAACTGTTTCACTAGGGTCAAACACTGACCAGCAGAAAATAAGACAGAAGCACTTAGCCCCACCACACCAAACAGGGCCCCAGTTTCTCAGGCCATAGCACTATACGGGCCCACAACAAAGCTCCAGGGGAAAAATCAAATGGTGTAAAACAGTCATGGGGAAAATCAGCAGAAAAACTCTGGTAACATGAATAACCAGAATAGATCAACCCTCCCAAGGAAAGATATGGCAGATATAACTGAAGATCCTATTCATGAACAGCTGGACAAGATGTCAGAAATCGAATTCAGAATGTGGATTACAAAAGTTGTCTCAAGAATTTAACAAATTTAAAGACAAACCCACCAAAGATTTTGACACACTGAAGCAAGAATTTGCAGCCCTCAAAGATCTGAAAAATACAGTAGAACCCTCAGTAACAGAGTGGAGCAAGCAGAAGGAAGGATTTCTGACATTGAAGACAAAGCCTTTGAACACTCCCAAACTCTCAAAGAGAAATAGAAATGGAGAGCAAAAATGGATCATTCTCTCAGAGAGCTATAGGATAATTTGAAGAAGGCTAATATCCACCTCATTGGAATCCCTGAAGGTGATGAAGTGGCCTTGCAAGGCAGAGACCCTTCTTCATGAAATTATGAAAGAGAATTTTACAGATGTGCCAAAAGATTCTGAAATTCAGATAGCAGACAGTTTCAGAACCCCAGCATGACTCAATCTGAATAAGACATCCCCTAGGCATATCATAACTAACTTCACTAAAGTCAATATGAAGGAGAAAATTCTCAAAGCAGTCAGACATAAGAAATCCATTACCTACAAAGGGAAGAACATTAGAATGACTTCAGATCTTTCTGCTGAAACTTTTCAAGCCAGAAGAGGGTGGTCATTGACTTTTAATCTCCTAAAGCAAAATAACTTTCAACCCCGCATCCTGTATCCAGCTAACTGAGTTTCATTTATGATGGAGAAATTAAATACTTTAATGACATTCATATGCTGAAGAAATTTGCCATAACCCAAACAGCTCTTCAGGATATTCTCAGATCTATCCTCCATAATGCCCAGCCCAATTCTCTACCACAAAAGTAAACTCACTCAGAAACTTTTGATCAAATTCCAACTTCCACAGTGGTGAAAGGTTTAAAAATGTCCACTGGACTTTCGAAAAACTCGATACCCCAAATTTTACCAGACTTATCAACATTCTCTATTAATGTGAATGGCTTAAACTGTCCTCTAAAGAGGCACCAGTTAGCTGACTGGATATAAAACCTCAGGCCAGATATTTGCTGTATACAAGAGTCACATCTTACCTTAAAAGATAAATATAGACTCGGGGTG